>VDFB02276575.1:0-13831 GCA_007258455.2 Sequoia sempervirens
GGAAGGAAAACTTGCTTATGGATCAACCATGAATTTAATGAATCACCTCAATTACTGATTTTTCATGAATATGTGATTAAATTTGAATGTTGCAATGTTATACTTCATTTTTCTGAGTATAAGGATGAATCTACATGGTTAAGGATTGTAACTACTTCCCATCTACTTGTGCATGCCTTACGAAATCCAATGGGTGTGAATGTTGGCTTGCCTTTCCTAAACATAGTGCTCTGTAAATATCTTTTTACATAGCCCATTTTGTGTAGTGTAGTTTTCCTGTATATGTCTCGCTTTCCTGCTTTTGTTAGAGTAGTTAGTTTTTTGTAGGTTAGTTTTCTTTAGGGTATTTTCCCTTTCGTTTGCTTCTGCTTTCCTGCTTTGGTTAGTTTAGGTCTATGCTTTCTATTTTCTTGTTGTTTGTTTCCAATTTTTTTTCCTTTGCTTGGTGTCCCTCTACTTTTAGATGGGCATGTTCATGCACACAAAAACCATTTTTATTTCCTGGGGTTGTTCTATGTATTTCTTTGATAAACTCTAATCAATTTTTCAGAGTAGACAATGAAGGTCTTTTATTAGTGTCAAGTGATTCGGATGTTTGTTTCAAAGGGGATAAACTATTGGTTGGTCCAATTCTAAGGTATTCTAGAATCTTATATCTCTCACACATCTTAAGAATCTGGAAGTCATTGTAGATCCTATTGCGAAGTCCAGTTAAGTGAAAAATCTAAAATTTTGCTTCAGCGCCACTGTGATTCTCAGCCCTGAGTGCAAGCTTCATTGCTTGCAGGTTGAAATGAAAGGAATTGAAAAGAGAAAAACCAAAACAGAGAATAGAAAAACATTGAAAATCAAAATAAAGAAATAAATTCAACCTTTCAGGGGGATACGAGAAACTCTAGCACGGTTATGGACGCCTGGCTAGCAATAGAGCAATGTTTGGGAGAATAACAACAACAACCTCATCAGTGCTATGGATGTCTGACTGGCAGGGAGGCAATGTCCCAGATGCTTTTGGAGTTAGAATAAACTACATAGCTTCACTTGACGGAGCTTGGGTTCCTGTAGCAACTGAAGGATGGGAATTAACACAATTCCACACACTTGGATTTTCAGCATACTTAAGGTTAGGTTGACTAGTGATTTTGATCCTTTGGTCAATCGTTTGGTTTTTTTTCCCTAGCATGAAGATCGGAACCAAATATTCTAGGTTTGTGATTCCAATTGGTCATCAAAATGCTCTGGAGCATTTCCCCAATGAGTCGCCATTTGTTGTGCATGTTTTGCACACACGCCCCACCTTGGGCAGGGAAACCCTCTTTTTTGCTCCTAATGGCTCGTTCCTACTCCTATTGGGTCATTTTACTCCTACCTCAATCTGTCCAAGTGGGTCACATGTCTTAGAATGATCAAATTCCCCTTAACCAAATTCGCCTACCCAAATTTCACTAAGTCTTTTTCCTTTGCAGGACTTTCCTTGCGAGTTTCCCTTAGTCTCTTTCCTCGGCGTCCATCAAGTCTCGTGGACCGCAACTGTGAGTCACCTCATGCAATTTTCCACTCATGTATTGCCACTGAGTAGCGACTGACACCCAACTTCGGCCTGCATGGCAAGATCCGCACTTAGTTTCTCCATCTGAGCCTTGACCAAGGATCCAAACAAGTGTGATATTTTGCATCTCACCTAACCTAGGTCGGCCATACTAAGAAATCAATGCATTTCATTAATGGAAATTGTCTTGTAAACATTGCTCCCTACCCTTCATCTTACCTAGGGCATTTGAATCTAAGAGAGAAACAAGGTCCCCTCTTCCTTTTTCTTCTTTTTTCCTTGCTCCTGCTAACTTGGTCCCTACTCACTCGATTTTCTTTTTCCTTCATTTTTTTACTATGGGGACAATTTTCCTATGGATTTGGGATGTTTTTGTGATTCCTAAGTGAACTACCAAGGTTTTGTTAAGTTTCGAGAAGTTGCAGAAATTTCATTGTGGGCTGCCATCCCTCTGTGGCCATTTGGGAACTTTCCTTGTGGGTCGCCATCACTTTATGGTCGTTTGGGAACTTTCCTTGCGGGCTGTCGTTCCTCCATGGCCATTTGGGAACTTATACAATGGGTTCTTCTCATCCCTCCTAAGCATTGCAGAACTTTTTCCTTGCTGGGCCCGCTGTCCCTTTGTAGTAGTTTAGGGAACTTTCTTGAGTCATGATACATAGGTAATTAGTTTTGAACTTTCATGCACGGGGGTATCATGGAAGTTATGCGTGTTCTCATTATCGTTTTCAAAAGGGCAGCAACCAGCCGGCTTCCCACCTTCAAATCTTTGCATTTTGGAATGGGTACCAAACCTTCAAGTTTTCATCTATGCCAAGGGATATCAAATGAATATTTTCCCTTTTAAAAGGGTTTGCATCAATTTCATGTGTTTTAACAGACATTCAATAAATTTCGTATGGGTTTTCATCCTTCATGGCCATTTTGGGAACTTTCCACTTTGCATCGCCGTTATTATCCCTCAAGTAGTCATTTGGGAACTTGTATGGGTTGTCATCCCTCCGCTGGCCATTTGGGAACTTTCGCTTGAATCCATCATCTTCCCTCTGGCCAGCCGATGAACTTTCCTTGATGCCATCGCTTGATGTTCATTTCAAACTTTCCTTGAGTAAAACCGTGTGAGATTCGCCATTATTAACTCATTACATCATTTTTCAAAAGTGCAGGACTCAGGCTTCTCCCTTCGTTTTTGTATTTTTTCAAATGGAGTCAAATCTTTATGGCTTATGTCTTGGAACTCTTTCTACCCTTTTCCCATATGCTAAGAATTGAAAATCTCAATTTACTAAGTTTGTGAAATTCTGGGAACTTTCCTTACGGGTCTCATGATAGGGTAGGGTTGGGTGGAACACTCATTGTCCCATGCTCTGGGTCCTTGTTCTCAAGAACTCCTAGGTGACTCTCCCACCTTAACCTTTAGGTCCTATCTTAGGTATAGGTACCCCTGGTCCTACTGGCCAACCCCACTATCATCACTCTTCCATTCCACCAAGCCCATCTTGGTGCCTTGCCACTATCTCACCCTTGACCCTTACTCTTCCCTAAAGGCCAATTACTCCCAACATTTTGTTAGGTTCTTGCAAGGGTGTAGAGATGTAGTAAAAATATTCATAGCAACCTATTAGGGTTCTTGATCAATCACTAGACTCCAATTCTCCATCGCTTCCACCAAACCCTCTCCTAGGGTTAGAAAAGGCTACAAGCCCTAGAGCCCCAACTAGGCCTCCTAACCCGAGAAAAATGGAGAGTGTGCCCAAATTCTCCAAATGAATCCAAATATTTTCTTGGGATTCGTGGTACCCTTGCCCACACCTTGAAGATTTTTGGGGTTTGGAGCCTCCACTGTCCGTACACTGCTCCAACCCTTAACTTAGCAAATTTAGGCTTGTTTTAAGCCAGTTTTCTGACCTCCTTGAGATCAGTCAGTTTGTTTGCCACTTCCCGGTCTGTGTTAAGCCTCCTTCTTGTTACCAAGCCTCTGCAAGGCAATCCACATCCTCTCCATACCGTGGTTCACCAGGAGATTGGCACCCCTGCAACCTTAGTGCTTTGCACTCTTTGACTGTCCTAGCCGGGCACTGCCAAGCTCGCCTAGGAACAGTCTTTTGCCATGGATTCCTGACTCCTAAGGACTCCTACCTCTACCTTAAGTACAAACATGGAGTCTAGCCTCTGTTTCCAAGAACCCATACACCAGGTACAGGGGAAACACGGTCTAGAGCTCCATCTCTGCTGGTCTGACAGTCAAAACAAAAATTGCAAGAAATGAATTAACCTAACAAAAACAAATGCTTGAACCGAAGCAACAAGCTAACTACTGAACTAAGCAATGCCTGAAAAGGAATTACACTACCTACTCTACTCTCAACATCTGATCAAACCATCAATGCATAAATCCAAAACCATAAACCAAAAGATGTTCTTCAATATCACAGTCTTAATTGCACTCCATGAAATTATTACAAATCAAAAACCAACCAACCCTGCTCTCAGCTTGAGTAGCTCCTTATAACTCCTCTCCAAGGTAGTTACCAATCCCTTGGGTCGGACATTTCCATAATCAAGTGGCAAAAGGTGCAAAATGTCCCATTTTGCCACCTTTGCCAATTATTGCTAACTCCTAAACAACTAAGAAACATGAGTTACAACCTCCCTCTTGATCACTCCTGATCAAGACAAGAAAACACTCTAACTCAAATTCCAATGGTCAACATGACCTTCTTAGAAAAGCATTTACACTAAATTTATCCTAGACTACCCATAGCCTAGTGTTTCCTAGGTGCTCCTGCACCATTCGCCCCCCTCTACACAAACTCTAAGGAATGTCAGGAGAGGGTAATGACACATCTATTCCCTGCCTCTTGAGCTGAGCTTTCATCCATCCATGTAGCCTTAGATTCATGCTTATTCCTCCATTTGACAAGATGCTCCATGTACACCTTGTGCCTTGTAGCCTTCTTCACTCTTGAATCCAAGATCTTCTCTGCCTGAGGCTTGTCTTGATTAGGTAAGGATATATTGTTTATGTCCTTGAAGATCTCCTTACTGTTCTGATCCACATCATTGACTGACCCCTTGTACTTGATCAAGTCAGCTATATTGAAAACTGGTGAGATTCCTAAACCGGTAGGTAACTCTAACTTGTATGCATTTTTACCATACTTGGCTAATATCTTGCATGGTCCTACTCTTTTCATTTGCAACTTGGTTGAAATTCCCTTCTCCAACCTTGACTTGTTAAGGTGGACCATGACATAGTCTCCTACTGCAAATTGCACATCCTTCCTTGACAAATCTACCTTCTCCTTCAACTTTTGTGTAGCCTTGGTGACTGTATTCTTCACCTGCTCCTGAATCTCTTTCATGGTTTGATTGAAGTCCTCTGCATGTCCACTTCTATGTTCCATAGCTCCAAGATCTCTGAGCTCACATATGCCTCTTGGGTGCATCCCATACACAACTTCAAAAGGACTCTTCCCTGTGGTCTGGTTCACACTATCATTGTAAGCATACTCATCTTGTGAGATAACCATATCCCATGTTTGTCCATACTCCTTAGTTAGGCACCTTAGAAGGTTACCTAGCACCCTATTAACCAACTCTATTTGACCATCGGTCTGAGGATGGTAAGCCGATCCAAATGACAGGTTGGTACCCAATCTACTCCATAGAGTCTTCCAAAAGTGACTTTCTCATGTGAACTTCCGCATCCTACATGCGGAAACAGGCGTGCTCCAAAGGCAATCCATGGATCCTTACAACTTCCTTGAAGAGATAAGGCTATGTAAGCTTAGCATCATGAGTAGTTTTGCAAAGAGATAAAATATTTCATTTTGCTAAAATTTGTCTACTACATAAGAATAACTTTGTCAAAACCAGTCTTGGTGTTAGGAAGGCCTACCACAAAATCCATGCTTACACACTCCCATGGTCTGTTAGGAATGGGTAGGGGTTGATATAGACCAGCATTACTAGCTCCTCCCTTAGCTTTCATACAAAACACATTGTTCCACATACTTTCTAACATCTCTTGCCAACTTAGGCCAGTAATAGAATCTTTGCACTAGTTCTAAAGTCTTGTTGATTCCAAAATGTCCACTAAGACTTCCATTATGCTTTTCCTGAATGAGATTTTCCCTCATTGACCCTCTTGGAACACATAACTGATTTCCTTTAAACAATAACCCACTTTGCAATGTATACTCTGAGTATTGGCTATGGAAATGGTTCTTAAAGTTAGAACATACCTTATAGACCTTTGAAAAGTCTTCATCTTCCCCATAGAGATCCTTGAAACTTTCTATCCCAATGCTCTTGATCTGTATCTCTTGCACTATCAGCAATCTCCTACTTAGTGCATCTGCCACCTTGTTCAATTGTCCCTTCTTGTGCTTGATGGTGAAATTAAAAGCTTGGATGTATTCCATCCATTTCAAATGCCTATTACTCAGCTTCGAATTCATAGCTAAGTGCACGATTGGCCAGTGAAGACCACAAATTCCCTTGGGTAGAAGGTATGCACCTCCTTCCTAAGTGAAATTTGAATGAAACATAAGTTCTAAGTCATAAGTTGAATACCTCTTCTTTGTTTCATTGAGCTTCTCACTAAAGAAGGCTATAGGCCTGCCCTCTTGACTTAGCACTCCTCCTACTCCCACTCCACTTGCATCACATTCAACAGTGAACAATTTTTCAAAACTAGGTAATAAGAGAATAGGTTGGGTTTTCACCTCATTTCCAGTTTCTCAAACCCTTTCTCAGCTTCTTGAGTCCACACAAACTTAGTTTTAAACCACCCTTAGTTGTATCTAGAATTTGGTGCACATATACCACTAAAGTTCCTTATAGATTTTGTGTTAGAGCCAGTCAGCAGAGGAATTCTTGCCTCCTGGAATCCGCAGCATGGTTGCGGGTGTAGGCTACTGGATTTAGGATGGCTTCCACCTTCCTTGGATCCATCTTCAATGATCCTTTGGACACTACAAAACCCAAATATACAAGCTCTTGCTTAAAGAACTCACACTTCTCTAGATTGATTGCTAACTTCTCCTCTTGCAACCTTCTAAGAACCAAAACTCCACATGTTTTAAATGCTCTTTTGCTATCTTGTTGAATATGAGGATGTCATCAAGGTATACCACCACAAATACCCATGTGAAGTCTTTAAGCACTTCGTTCATGAGCCTCATGAATGTGCTAATGGCATTGGATAGACCAAATGGCATCACTCTCCATTTCATATAGCCCATCATTTGTCTTAAATGTTGTCTTCCACTCATCACCATCCTTAATTGTGGTGATGGTATCCACTCTTGAGATCCAACTTGGTGAAGTACTGGGCTCCTCCAAGACAATCCATTAAGTCTTCAATTCTAGGAATAGGGAACCTATACCTAATGGTGATCCTATTTATTGCTCTAGAATCAGTGCATAACCTCCATTTACCTCCTTTCTTGGTGAGAGACTCACTGGTACTGCACATGGGTTGATTAATATTTTTGAATCAGTCATGATCAACAACTCTTGCACTTGCCTAGCTACCTCTAGATTCTGATCCGGTGTGAGCTTATAAGCTGCTTTGTTAGTCAATGAGGCTCCAAGTATGAAGTCAATTTGATGACTTATGGCTCTCTTTGGTGGTAGAGTTGCAGGTGCACCATCACTTACAATGTCCTTAGGCTGATCAACAACTTTAGGGACTGCTTTCTGGGTATAATTTGTCTTTTCGGCACTTGTCTTCTTCTTTGGGGTTGCTTAGCAACACGTATATACCCCTTCCCAGATGCAGGTTGTTAAGGAACTCCTTCCCACTACTCAACACTTGTACTTTGTGTCTTTGTATCCCTCTTCTTCTTAAAGCCCGATTGTTGCAACGAGAAAGTCTTCCCATCGCCTGTAGAAATGCTATTCCTCTTTTCCCATCGGCTTGCTTGGCACTTCTATCATCATCTGCCATGGTTTTCCAATAATTAAGATGGCGTAACCATCCATGGGTAAAAACATCCTGAAAACTAACTTATCCATATACCCTCAATGGAAGAGCTCCGTTACTTGCTCGTTTCACTGGAACCTCTTGCCCTTTGTTGAAGACCTTGTTACCTGTAGGGAGTTAGGTGTGAGATGGTACCTTTTCATTTCAATTTCATTACTGCTTCTTCTAAGATGATATTGTCTATTGAACCTGAATCTACAATGACCTTGTATACTTTACCAAGTATCTTTCACTTCACTCTAAATAGAGCTCTTCTTTGTTTTGGTTCTTCCTTGACCGGTTGTTTGATCAACACTCTTCTAAACATCAGATTCTCTCCCATCTCAGATTCAATGTGACTAACCTCAGGTGACTTAAGACTCATGGTGTCCTCTTGTGCATAACCCACTCTCTCCTCATTGCTTGATGAAGATGCTTTCTCCCGACACCTATAAGCTGGGTGTCCAACTTGACCACAATGGTAGAATTTCATGTTTGCAAAGTATGAATTGCTCCTGCTTGCTCCTCTTCCTCTAGTGGATCCTCCTTGAGAACCTCTACCTCTGTTATGCCCTCCTCTAGAAGGTGTTTCATTGCCATGATCTGTGGATTTAAAATCTCCTTGGTTTCTTTGGTCATTGCCTCTACCTTATAGCCACCTTGTTGTCCTCTTTGATCTCTTTGATCTCTGCCTTTACCTCTACTCTTAGAAGTCTGTTCTTGTTTCCTCTTGCTTCTTTCCTCAATATTTATAGCTAATTGGTAATATTGGTGTACTGTATTGGGACTTAGAAGAGTCATTTCCTCTTGAATGTTCCACTTCAAGCCGTTAAGATATCTAGCCACCTTGAGACTTTCATCCTCTATCACATTAGACCTCATGCAAAGTTTTTGAAAATCCTCAGTATAAGAGTTCACATCTTGGTCTCTTTGCCTCAAGCTTTGTCTTTTCTTATGCAATTGAATTTCATAGTCATCTGGCATGTATGCTTCTCTTACCTTGGCAACCATTCCCTTCCAAGTAGAGATAGGCTGCTTGCCTTCCTTTTCCCTCTTTTTCTGAATGAACTTCCACCATGTCAAGGCAGAACCTCTTAACCTTGATTTGGCCACCTTTACCTTATGTGCTTCTGTGACCCCATCACACTCAAAATGGTTTTCCATTCCCTCTATCCAATCCACAACTAAATCAGCTTCCATTTTTCCGCACTATTATTGGTATGCCCTTCCAGTCTTTCACTCAAAGCCTTCAGTAGCACCAAGAAGGCTCTTCTTTCCAGCGAGGTCGGGGTTGAGGGTCTTGTCTTCCTATGCAACCTCTTCCTTTGGTATCCTTCCTTCTAACTGCACACTCCTCATTGCTTGCTCAAGTTGGGCTATTCTTTCCCTCATTAGCCTATTTTCTTCCTCCTGTTCTTCAACCATCTTAGCCAATTCAACATTTGTCACCATGATGGTAGAACCACTAGATTCAAGGTCTGACATGCAAGATTCTATCCCAAATCTTTTAACTACTCTGATACTAATCTGATAGGGTAGGGTTGGGTGGAACACTCATTGTTCCATGCTCTGGGTCCTTGTTCTCAAGAACTCCTAGGTGACTCTCCCACCTTAACCTTTAGGTCCTATCTCAGGTATAGGTACCCCTAGTCCTACTGGCCAACCCCACTATCATCACTCTTCCATTCCACCAAGCCAATCTTGGTGCCTTGCCACTATCTCACCCTTGACCCTTACTCTTCCCTAAAGGCCAATTACTCCCAACATTCCGTTAGGTTCTTGCAGGGGTGTAGAGATGTAGTAAAAAGCTTCATAGCAACCTATTAGGGTTCTTGATCAATCACTAGACTCCAATTCTCCATCGCTTCCACCAAACCCTCTCCTAGGGTTAGAAAAGGCTACAAGCCCTAGAGCCCCAACTAGGCCTCCTAACCCGAGAAAAATGGAGAGTGTGCCCAAATTCTCCAAATGAATCCAAATCTTTTCTTGGGATTCGTGGTACCCTTGCCCACACCTTGAAGATTTTTGGGGTTTGGAGCCTCCACTGTCCGTACACTGCTCCAACCCTTAACTTAGCAAATTTAGGCTTGTTTTAAGCCAGTTTCTGATCTCCTTGAGATCAGTCAGATTGTTTGCCACTTCCTGGTCTGTGTTAAGCCTCGTTCTTGTTACCAAGCCTCTGCAAGGCAATCCACATCCTCTCCACACTGTGGTTCACCAGGAGATTGGCACCCCTGCAACCTTAGTGCTCTGCACTCTTTGACTGTCCTAGCCGGGCACTGCCAAGCTCGCCTAGGAACAGTCTTTTGCCATGGATTCCTGACTCCTAAGGACTCCTACCTCTACCTTGTGTACAAACATGGAGTCTAGCCTCTGTTTCCAAGAACCCATACACCAAGTATAGGGGAAACGCAGTCTAGAGCTCCATCTCTGCCAGTCTGACAGTCAGAACAAAAATTGCAAGAAATGAATTAACCTAACAAAAACAAATGCTTGAACTAATGCAACAAGATAACTACTGAACTAAGCAATGCCTGAAAAGGAATTACACTGCCTACTCTACTCTCAACATCTGATCAAACCATCAATGCATAAATCCAAAACCATAAACCAAAAGATGTTCTTCAATATCACAGTCTTAATTGCACTCCATGAAATTATTACAAATCAAAAACCAACCAACCTTGCTCTTAGCTCAAGCAACTCCTTATAACTCCTCTCCAAGGTAGTTACCAATCCCTTGGGTCAGACATTTCCATAATCAAGTGGCAAAAGGTGCAAAATGTCCCATTTTTCCACCTTTGCCAATTATTGCTAACTCCTAAACAACTAAGAAACATGAGTTACAACCTCCCTCCTGATCACTCCTAATCAAGACAAGAAAACACTCTAACTCAAATTCCAATGGTCAACATGACCTTCTTAGAAAAGAATTTACACTAAATTTATCCTAGACTACCCATAGCCTAGTGTTTCCTAGGTGCTCCTGCACCACTAACATTACTACATCAAGGGAACTCCCCTGATAGCTCCACCGATAGAATGATAAGGTGGGGGCAGTCAGTTCCATTTTCTATAATGTGGTAAGAGTCATATAGGTAACGCTATGTCAGGCTAGGGAACTCTTCTTGGAGGTTCTTGATGCAGAGGTAGGAGGACAAAGACAAACTTCTCAGTTACTCAACAAATCTCAAGGCAGTGTTCTCACTTTTCATGCTTCTTGGAATTCTTGGGGCTTACTTGGCAACAACTCAACATAAGGAATCAACAAAATAACACCCTATCTAACACTTGGATGACCTTACACAAGGTAACAATGACCAATGCAATCTTTCAATACCCTATCAACCACTTATCAATATCACTAGAAATTCACATGTGAATTTTCATACAAGATTCTATTAAATCTATTTAACTAGCCATTTTCTTCCCCAAGAAAAAAATTGTAAGTTTAACTTAAATTACCATTGATATTTGTTGCCAGTTACTCATTTTGGCAAGCTGATTATTTGAGAAATTCCAAGAATAAATGCAGTAAAGAAATTATCTTACCATCTACTATGATTTTGCTTGATCCTCACTTCTGATATAATATCCTTGAAATCATTTACTAAAGAAACAAGCAAATGCACTAGATACCATTTGTAAAGCCCACTCATGGAATATAAATGACAACCATGAACAAATCATAACTAAAAACCTATCCACTTACCTGGATTTCAATCACAGACTATATGTAAAAATGTGTATCCTTTGCTCTTAAATTTTATACTTGCTTTAAGCAACAATTCCTTGTGTGCCATTTTCTTGGTTAGTATAAGAATAAGTACTTTTCCAATACCATGCTCAAATATGGCCATCCCATTTCCTTCATTGTTGATAAGGCATACTAAATTGGAACACAACTAGTAGGCATCCAATAAATAGTCAATTGCACAACAATTACATCTAAACAAACATTAGCAAGGTTTGTAAACTTAATCCTTAACACTGGTCCTTGAATGGGTATGGTAGCAGCCATACTTGAAAATAAAACTTGAAGGTTGGTTGAGTCTAGTCTCTACATCTCTTTGATGGATTATGTTCTCTAATTAAATTTTAAAATTACTGAAATGGTTCTCTTGTATTTGGTATTTCAACATTATGCTCATGCATAGAGGGGTAAACCATAACATGCCATGAAATTGTATAAAAAAAAGTCTATCCAATAGCTTATAAATTTTTTCAAAGACAATCTATGCAATCTCCACATGGTATCATGTGACATATACAAGACTTTAAACTCACCACACTCACAACCTAAATTCTTTCTTCACGTATTAATTAGACAAATTTCAACAAATTCAAGACTTAGCCAAAAGATTCCTCAACATATTTCAAGCCATGAACCCCACTGCCCTAAAACCCTTTACCATCTTCTACAAAAGGCCCTTAGCCAACTTTCATAAAGTTGCCTCACATACTTTAATAATTGATGTGAAACCAAGTGTTGGAGTGGTCAAAGACAAAAAATCAACAATAGTTGACAATACTCTCTGAAAATACACTTCATGTGTACTACTATTTTTGATAGATTGAAGAATAAAGATTCCTTACAAATACACTACAAACATGCACTTTAGGCCTTGCACAATTAGCAGATGTAGCTAATGTTTATATGTAGGGATGAGATGGTCTACATGCCACCCAAGCTCTTTAGAATAAGTTTGAACCTTACACGTCTAGTTCAATGGTTAGGCACATAACATGTTAGTAAAATTCATCTACACATGCTAGACAATTGGATTTTATTTAGAAAACCTAGATCACCAGCATATCAGCTCATGTGAGAGGTCAATAACCCACTATTAAGCCTACACATGGCATGTGCATGCAAAAAATAATAAAGAAAAATAACAGATCATGCATCACACAATAAGTATAAGACAAAAAAATGTCAAAAGAGCTGCTCTATTCATCCATCATTTGCGTGTATTTCTGAACCATACAACATATGCACTAGCCTTTCTGCTCTATACCACAACATATCTAACAAATCTTACTACATCATGCAGCCATGCTCTCAAGTGAATATTAGGAATGCTTATATAGATTCGCAAGACCCTCCTTTGCATTAATTGATTTACACATACCCATTAGATACTTTATTCTAGGGCCAACTACTTTTTCTATCCCAATGCAGCCACTTGTGCCCAATTAATTTATACAATCTTATTTACACTTTTGTTGCCAACAATATCCCTGTACGATCATCTTTTTTTCCTCAAAACACTTAGGTATGAAGATTAGAGAATAAAAAAGAATATCCTCAAGGTGGAGGGAAGCATCAGTGCATGGTATAATTCTGTTTAATTCAAGCAGGGAGGACTATAGAAAAAAAATGAAGCACTTTGGAACACATCCTAACATTGTAAGCTTTGCTTGGTTTCTAGGTGCATGCAGTCATGCAGGTTTAGTGGATGAGGGCTACACATACTTCACATGTCAGTAACCCTTATTGCATTACAATTTACATATATAGTTGATCATTAGGTGTGCATGGTTGACCTTCGTGCCCGTGCTGGCTATATTGAGGGCACCCTAAACATTATTACTAAGATGCTAGTTAAATTTGTGGTACATGTGGATCATATATGAATATAGGCTGATTATTTCCAGCAGCACTTCTTTTTTAGTTGGATCCTAAAAATGCTGCAACTTATGTTTTTCTCTAAAACATCTATACGAGGTTCAAATAGTAAAGAGATTGATGAAAGATAGAGGAATTAAAAAGATACCTAGATGTAGTTGGATTGAAGGCCGTAAACTAGTACATTTTTTTGTTGTAGGAGATAGATCATATCCACAAACAGGGCAGAGCTATGCAAAGTAGGAGAAATTGGCTTGGCAAATGAAGGCAATAGGGTATAAAGAATCATTTATTTTCCACCATAGTGAAAAGTTAGCAATTTCATTTGGTTTGTTAAACATGGCCCCTGGTACAACTATAAGTAGAAACTACCAAATGGATGCATATGCATGGATGAAGGGTAATATGCATTGAATCAATAATACAACTAAAGTTGACTCTACTTACTATTTGCCCTTCAGAACCAACTCTTATTGAAGGAAAAATCAATTGCAAAGCCACCATCCTCGCTATCGTCTGATGGGAAGGAACATGCAAACATGGCATACATTTTCCATTGATCAAGCTTGTTCTCAGTATCGTGTGATTGCACTACCTTTCCACCCAAATCTGATGGAGTTATTTGTGTTAGAGTAATAAGTTATTATGATTAATTAATTACATCACATTGATTAATTAATTA
>VDFB02276576.1:0-60553 GCA_007258455.2 Sequoia sempervirens
CTTGCCTTCAAGTAGAGAATCTAAACTCGTTTATCGTCCGATAGTCAAACCCTGCTCCATTTCCTCATGCTCTGTTTTCTTGAGGAAATTGGATAGATTTAAAGTAGATAGCTTAGTTGTAGTTAATGATCTGCGAAACCAAAAAACCCTTAGCTGCAACGTTCTTGGTTTTCTTAACCTTGTGCCTCTTCCAGCTGAGAACAAAAAGATAGGACTTAGATTACTTTTCTTTTCCATGCATTCCAGCACAATGAGGGAGCTTCCCCTCCTAATTTGAAGAGCACTCATTGCGTAGTGTACATAGCTGTCCGTACAAACCTGCACTCCAGAGGTGTTAGATTATACGCCAACAGACTACAAGGTTATCAATCAATATTGAAGGAAATCATTATCAGGTTCTTTGTCATTCATCTTAGCACTTATCTTATGCCCATTGCATTGTCATATTTAGATGAATAAGTTGCAGCTGTAGCTAGTCATTGTCAGTGTTGTATTAAAGGAGTCATTAGTTGCATACAATATGTTTGATGTAATGACAAATTAATAGCATTCACTTCCATCATATTAGTTTGTATGCCAATTGTTTGTTAAAATGTCCATTGGCTGTAGGTGCACATTTATCTTGTAGAATTCTTATAGATACATTTGTAAAGTCAAATAAAGGTTGCAATTGCATTTAGTCCTATGCTTAGATATCTTAGAAGTCATTTGCAAGCATTCCAAATATATTTGAAGTCATTTCAAGCTAGCATAATCAGACTGAAGCTTCAGACCAGCAAGCAAAGAGGTTGTGTGCAAAGTGGTTGACAAAATTCCTTGAAGCAAACCATAGGTCAGTTTGACTGGAATTTTCTAGAGTGGTTTAAGAAGTGTGAACATTGTCATTTTGATCTATTTCCTCTCCTTTAGGTGAAATATCCTGAAGTGTTAGAAGGTTATAGTAATCAAGATCTTTGTTTAGCATTTTGGTAACCCTTAAGATATTCCTTGTGAGCTTAAACTTAGTTCAGAAGTTGTAAGGGATACTACATCTTATCTACTTCTTTGTGTGCCTCCTTGTTCCACTTTGAACTATGTGGTGAAGGTTGTGCTCTAGGTATGTTTCTAGGCACAAAAAGACCTTGTGATTGGGCTCTACTAGAGATGGATGAAGTGGATGTGCTATGTATACGTGGATTGTGACTAGAGCCCACAATGTCTCTTGTATCAAGAGTAAGGATTGCCTCTATGGCTATTTGTGCCCGTGCCCTCTCCAATTTCTTCTCTCTAACAATGCAAGAAATGCTTGCATCCTTTGTTTTACCTTGTTTGGGACATCAAGACATGATTAGGTGTCACGGTTAATGAATGCTTGCAATATGATATTTGAGTCAATTGATGCCTCCATTAAGTTTCTTCAAGCACAAGATACAAATCACACTCCTTGCTACCAGTCCTACAATGATATATTTCCAAGCAGGGTCATAATTTCCAACAGGTTGACTTCCACTTGCTGAGTTTGAACATGATGTAGAGTTGGATTCAATTGTATACTAACTTCCAAAATTAATAAAATAAAAAATATAGTGTTTAAAAAAAAATACAACTTGAACATGATTAAAAAAATGTAAATGTATTTGAAAAATTGAAATGTAATATGGTAATTGAATAGCAATTGAATTAATGAATTTGACCAAAATAACATGTTTGTACCTTGAAATGTAAAACCAAATTTATGAAAGAAAAAAAAATGATTTACATAAACTTTTGTAAATCAGCAAAAAAAATCACATAAACTAAACTCAATACAATTAGATTTATAAATTTTACATGTTATAAAAAATCTTAGTATGCTAGAAATATTTTATATGATTGGAAAAGAAAACAGAAAAAGTAAAAGAAAAAAATTAACTTGCAAACAAAAATTTCCACAATTTTTTTTCTCTGTCCCCTATATAATCTTTCCAATTTGCTCAACAATGCTAAAATGATAGTGTGCTTCTTTAGCATGGGTGATAGGGCTTACAAAGCTACAAATTGCATTTTTTCAGCATTTTTTCATGTTTTTCCTGCATCCACATTCCATCCTTGCGTGGCATGAGTTTCTGACTTGGATTCACCAAGTATTCAGTCCTAAACTTGCAGAAATGTGCCCACGATTCATCTGAAAAACTTGGTGGAAAAAAAGAAGTGGCAAGTACTCGGTGACTTGCCGAGTAGATAAACTAGGTTTGTTGCCACACCGTGTAAAGTTTAATCTGACCTGCTGGCCAAGCTCTAACTGCTTATTGACATGTGAAGTTCAGTCCTACTTCTGGTATGCATAGTAACTCATCAAGTCATAACTATGGAAGCCATTTGACCTGTTAAGTTTTCTCATAGCTGGGTTATGAATATCATCTTTGGTTAGCTCCAGAGTGTTTTACTTTTATTGGGATGAAACATTGAAAAACATAATCATGTCAATGGCAAGCTAAAAATCCCAAGAGCTGCATTGCTTTCTATGGTCTGCTTGGATTGAGCATAAGCTTGTACAAAATCTGTGACACATCATGATTCTTTTTTCTGAAAAAGTTTAATTCTTCTCATGCACCGATTAATATTGGGAAAATTGACAATTTTAAGTTCACAATTTTTAAGAAGTTTTGCAATTTCTAGTTTTTGAGAAACTTGTTTTTGTTTGTTTGTTTGCTTTCCACATAAATGCCACTTATTTGCAGAGAGCACAAAAATACATTTAATGAGCAACAGAGTTGCAAGGAAATTCCTGTTAGATGTTCTCTGTAAAGTCTAACATATTGCTTTTTGGCCTAAGAGGCAGAGTTAACATCTTTTGTGATGGCAATATTCATGATATGTTCGTTATTTGGAGGGAAAACTTTCATGGTTGATCCATGTTTCCTAAACATGTTCAGAAAGCTTTATATGTATTGCATTGGGGAATGTGTTTTCAAACTCAAGTTATATGCAAGTTCTTGCATAGAAATGATCTTACACTGCATCTGTTATGTATTTACTATGTTTATTATGGACTGTTCGATGTATACCTGTAGCCAAGATATATGGCTGACAACTATAGCACCCACATTTAGAACTGGCATGAACTAGCTTTTGAAATGCTTTGGATCTGGCATTAGTGAGTAGAGTCTATCAATAAAGTACATCTTGCAGATGGGTGTCTCTTGGTGTTCATCACCCAGAGTATTAATCATTTCAAGATAAGACTCTGAATTGCATAACTCAAAGGTAGCTGAGAGCAGAAAAAGTGGAAAGAAGGTTAATACATATTACAAACACGTGCTTGAAATTGCTCATACATTTTTAATTAACACATCTATGAAATGAAAAGAACTGAAGTTGACTCAGCAGAATAGATTTCTTATTATAAAAACCCATTTAGCTCATCTTTCTATTTATCATTACCATGGCACACATTTCTTCTAAATAAGTGGATCAAGTATGCAATATATGAGTGAACACTGCATGATTGCAGTAGAGTACAAATGTGGGAATTCCCATTCATGGCCTGGATCATGAGCAAAAGGACCAGGATATGCAGAAACTCTGTTATTTAAATACTCAATTTTTTGTTGATGATTGAGAATAAACCTTCAACTATTATTACTTACGCTTCCCAGTTCTATGCATGAAGAGCCGCATGGAGATGTAAACACCATTTGATTCATTACTCTTTGATATACTATTTGCAGGACTGGACGGAAGCATCATCTGTTGCAAGTGCACTTGTTGCCATCGCTCTAAGATTACCTCGTCTCAAGTTTGTAATTGTCACTCTGGGTGAGGAAGGATGCATAATGCTTGAGAAAAACATGCAAGGTATCTTTCCACTGACTATAAGAGTTTGTCTATGTTCATATTTAGTAGGATGTCTTCTGTGATGATTCAATAGTTTGAAGAATTAGTAACATGTTGGAAAACAATTTTTCGTGTATCCAAATCCTTTATGAAGCATGGGTGCTCTAATGATTTCATAAGATGGTTTTTGTACAAAAGATATTGTTGTCTTTATACATTTATTTGGTTCTCAACTTCTCTTGGGATTAGTCTATCTGCCTGCAAGCATATCCAAGTTACAGTTATCAATGACAGAATATGATTTCTAAACAGGAAGTGGAGATGGTGAGAACTTAGATGTAAACATTATGGTGGAGTCACTTAAGAAGAAAGGCAAAGAAATGAGTAGTATTTTACCAATTTCTGTTTCTTCAGAGGTACATCACAGATTATTATATGCTAATCCAGCATTTGATCTCCTTTCAAGTAACACATTAAATTAATTATCAAATTTGAGGTAGGTGATAATTACCGTCTTCTTTTAATGTATTTTACACTCTCCCTCAGATTTTAGAATCAGTATGCAGGTAGGATGTTTTGAAGCGCCTGGGATAGGGAGCATCACTGGAAGACTGCTTGTAGGGACAGCTGAGGCCATACCTCCTCAAGAGCTTGTGGACACCACTGGAGCAGGGGATGGATTTATTGGTGCTGTCTTATATGGTGAGTAATTTTCTGGATTCATTGGTTCATCTAATATGGTGAGTAAAGCCTTTGAAGTTTCTAGATTCATTTGTGTCATCTAAAATGGCGAGTAAAGCTTTAGCTGTCTCTAGATTAAAGATTTTCCAGATTCTTCCTAATCAGATTTCTATGAAATGAGTGAATTTTCTTAATGTATGTTAAGAGGCCACACAATTTCAAGTCTTAAGCATTGCCAGTTGAATTTGGCACCAGTAATCTAAACAAGGATCACATTGATATGAGTGCATATTTCCTAGTAAATTAGTATAGTTACCAGGAGACCCGTACCCTGACCCCTGGTACTTGTCTCCCATACTAGAAACACGTCCCTATCTTAGAGACCTATATAGAGATGTCTCCAGACATTAGGAGACTTCAAATAAAGTTTCTTTGTGTCTTGTATGTCTCCTATGAGCATCCCTTCAAAATGAAGAAACTTCCAATCGAGTGTTTTCAAATATATCACATAAATTACATGGGATTTTCTAAAAGTGCTGATATGTAGTTGAAAAAATTAAAATAATTAAACAAATACACGAATAGATTTGCAATTTTCTTTGATTTCATAAAATTTTACAAGTTTTTATGGTGGTAGAATGAAATATGCTAACCAATTTTTTTCGATGAATTAACACACATAACCAGCACTTAATCAACTCGGTTAGCGTTAGCTCCAAATAGAAATCTGAACTTGACATGAAAACTACTCAATGTCAAGAATGTGCACTCAAGATCCCACTGAGGGCGAGGTGCTAACATATGACGGAGTGTTGAATTTGAAAACTAGAAACTGATAGGCGGATAACCAGCCGTGAAAAGCATTTCCTCACTACCACCAAACAGTAGGAGGAAAAGATTACAATTAAAACAATTCATCCGCTGCGGCGGGCATCCACAGAGTGGTGGGAATACTCCACTTATTCAGTGGGTGAGTTTACAACAATTATTAGGCAGCAAGCCAGCCTTTAAATCCACTCTTCCACTTATTAACGTGGGGGGAATACTGTCCACACAACCACTTATAACGTGGGGGGAAATTACAAACAAGATATAAGTTTATTCTAAAACTCAACCACTCAATTGTGGGAGTGTAAAACAGATATAAAATTGCAGCAAGTAAAGGAAGAGCTGTTAGTACTACTAACTAGCTTTACAAAGAATAAGAACAGCTGCAAATAGAATAGATAATCTTCCAAGAACATTAAACAGTTAGAGTATCACTTCCTCTAACATTTACAATGATATAAGATGAAGAATTGAAGCTCAAACCAACATTATATCAAAAACTAACAAGTCTGATATAAAAATCTGCAATCTGGAAATGTCTATCAGCAAACAGCAAACTCATAAAAATGATCACAACTCCTTCAATATACCTCTGAATTGAATGAAACGAAATGCAAAGTCTCTTTGGAGGATAGGCGCCCAAACTCAAACCACAAAACTGCATCAAAACTCATGATATTATTTTGCACGAATCCCAAAGCACTCTCAAGATGGTACGGCCCTCAAGAGGGGCGATTTCTCTTGCTAAAAATCAAATACTTGGAATTAAATTCTGAAATTCTCCAAATATGATCGCCATTAGCATAGAATTGCAAGGATCAAATACCCATAACCAAAATAAATTCACATCAAAAGCTGTAAATGAAAAACACCTTCAGCTGTGTATACATCAGCAACATTAAAACTGAAATTCTCACCAAAATTCACCAACTTTGAAGCACAATCTGCTAGTCTGATTGAGAAGCAGCAATAAGACCAACTAGGTGTTGTCTTTCAAACACGAAATTGGATTGGAACTAGGAGGTAAGCATCCCTCGAAGTATTAAACAAGTTGTCATTTTGACAGCATAACATTAGCATAAACATTGGATAATCAGCTCTTCAAACAGCAGCAATATATAAGCTTTTGTTGGCAAATGAAGCAACAAGAACTCTTCAAATTCCAAGAAGTTGAATCACTTCAACTTCCAAAAGGCCACCTTTTTGCCTTTTACTTTTGAAATAATAAAATATCATTCAACTTCCCTTTAGGCATCCATTTCATATTGCAACAATAAAGCATTTATTAAATAATTAAATGCTCACTTGACCCCTTTATGTCCCCTTCTTTAAAACAACTTGAAGTCATCAAGCCTAGGCATGGGGTACAACTTCAAGACATGAAAATTGACTAAATCTGAAACTCGGTCAAGGAGAAAACCAAACCCAAAGCCAAACTAAGGCTGATGGATAACAAGATGACTTGAGTTGAGCTAGCGTGCCCAGCCAAAATTAGACTTACTAAAATAGCCACTACCAAAAATAGTAAGTTTACCTCAAAACCAATAGAAAGCTTGAGCTGGAAGCAAGACTTAATGAAAGCTGACAACTGAACCACTGCCAAAATTAGTATTTACTAAAAATAGTAAATACCTAGAAATCCACAAACCTCCAAGCAAGGAAACCCTAATTTCACTTTTGATCAACCTACGGATTTCCGGAAATAGGCTATCAGTCAAAGAAGAGCGTATGGCCAAAATGGGGACATTACAGTCCGCCCTTCCCAAAATTGCTTGTCCTCAAGCAATGCCACAACACTCCAAACTGATCCCACCAAACATATAGGATCCCGGGGTCCCATGTCCATCTCTGAAAAACCCCACCATGCTGATGCTGCTCTACTCTGATCATACAAATGAAATCATTGCACCAAAACTGCACTAACCATCCTTGCAACCTCAAAGTGATAACATGCCTGAAATTCAAGTCGAACAACATAGAAGGAATTGAATCAAAATCTAGCAGCGTCTCATGCTCAATAAACTCTGAGGAATTAACATCTGCAATGTCAATGTCAATCACCATTCTGAGAACAAAGAAGAATAATCTAAACAACTCAAAAATATTCTCATCAACATCACTCCTCAAAGCATCAAACCAAATCACAACAACAAATGTGATTCCATCATAGCTATTTGCAAAGGAAAAAACAGCTCTTTGCCAAGTCATAGCAACTGCATCCTCAAAGCTCCTTAAGGATGTATAATGCCTCCTCTGAGTAATTCTGACATATTCAAGAAAAACTCTGAAAACTTCCACCAATCTCTCCCCCAAAGTCTCAAAAAGTTGAACCAAATCAAGCAAAGGTTCGCTGCCCCAAATACTAGTGCAAGAGATTGTACAAAGAAAGCCACTAGAACATAACTTGAACACCATCCAATACTGATCTGAATCACTATGAAACATTATTACCCACTTTTGAAGCCAAAAATCATCACTAAAAAGAGGTTGTGAAGAGGAAAAATGAATGTACCAGCTGCCTATGAAAACTGAAATGAACCACTCAAAGTCTGATTTTAGGAAAATCAGCATGCAAGGGGTTGTAGGATTGCTGCAAAACTGGAAATTAGCATCTATAATATCACAACAACTCATGCCCAAGGCTGGACACATCCTCTCAAGGAACTCCAACCCAAAATAAAAACATCCTTTGTTCGATATATCTTCCCAATCCATCGGTCGATGTGCAAAAAGAACCATCGAATGGTTAATAAGGATGGGGACAGCATCAAAGAATCTGAAAATTGAACCCGTATCTCTCCAATGATTCCTCTTTCCACTTGTAACAATCTCCATCAAGCCATGTTGAGGATCCCAAGCATGGATACCCAACTGGAAATGTTCCCCAATGCACCAAAAAGAGAACACCACAGTTCTCCAAGTGTTAATCAAAGCAATTTGCAAACTCAAGAAGTTAGTGTCTTCTTTGATAAACCCATGTAGCCCATCCATGAAAACATCAACATCAATGGAGCACAGAACAAATGTTGTCCATAATTCCCATTTCCCCAAAGGACTAGGGTGAGCCAAAACATCACTCAACCCAAGAGATAGATTGTTAAGAAGGTGAATTGCCTGTTTAGGTTCAACTTTCTCCCAAACTTCATGAGTAATAAGTTTGGAATCTTCACTCTTTGTTGCTGCAATGGAGTGACCAGCAACTACCAAGACTTGTTTTATTGACACCTTTAAGCCAATGTTGAAGAAATCTCCTTGAGTCCACACTTTCCATGTGAATACTTCATCCTTGATCCCACTTATGCTTTCATTATCAAAATGCCCTTGATGATTACTACTCACAAAACATGGCACACTTTCATAGAAAATATCTATCACCTTATGATTATCCAAATCATGTGAAGATAATGGACTGTTGTTCTCAAAAATATTATCTTCATCCCTTTCGTTGGTGTCTTCATAGAATTCAAACTCATCTTTTTCAACTTGTGGATGCTCACCATTAGTTGCCGACCCACAAAGTGTAGCATGCTGAATACTACATTCATTATCCGTTAAAACATCTATCGCATAGCTGCAAACCATTCCTTCTTGTGGCAAAGTCTCTTCCCAACTCAAGAGTTCACACTCTTGATGTACTTTCCAATCACCATCAACATATGGGATCATCTTGGCATTACGCAATGTTTCATCATTATGGAGTTCATTTATTCCTTCAACTATTTGTTTGATCTCCATAATCCTTGTATTAACTTCTTGTTCCTTAAGGGTAGCTGCAATAGATGAATGATTTTCTGCTTTGTATAAAGAATGATGAGCTAAGGTAAAATCAAGGCAAAGCCTATCCATCTCTTCCTCCTTCTCTTGGTAGGCATCATAGGTCTCCTCTGCAAACTTAATAGCATTATCCCTATCTGAGAGCAAATGCAAATAATCTGACTTTATGGATTCCAATGCCTCTTTGATAGATTGCATCTTGGAAAGAGAGTCTCCATCTTTAACTCCATTTAGTTTCTCTTCAAATTGAAACTTCCAGCAAAGTTCCTCAATGAAGTGATATGTGCTATCAAATCTTGATAACACTTTAACAATCTTCTCTTTTGAAACCAATAAATTATCCTTCAAAACTTGCAGCTCTTTAGGCCCTTGATCCCAATCAGCAAAGAAGCTATGCTCATCAAACATCAATTTTTCTGATTTGTTTTCCTTGACATGATTTTCAAAATCAGCCTCCTTTCTAATCTTATCACTGCATATCTCCTGAATCGAAGGCTTGTCAACAACTTCTTCAAACAAATTAGTACCTCTATCTTGACCTTTCAAGTTCTCATACTCTTCTTGTGCGTAATTTTGAAAGGCATCCAAATCATTTGCTGATTTTAAAACATTCTTCTCTTCAACATAAGAAATCACGTTCTCATTAGCCATTGCTGCAACTTCTCCTCCAAAGATCACTTCATTACTTGCATTGCAAACTGATTTTTGAACTTCATCAGGATCAAAGGGGAATTTATCCCACTCCGGTTCTTTATCATACCTTGGTGACATCGTGCCCGGATCCCAAATGTGAAAGGTTTGATTGCAATGATCAATAGGAAAGAGATCATCATGCTCCTCTTGAACTGTTGACTCTTTGAATGAGTCACTCCTCAACCCACTTGAACTGAAATCTTCATCTATAACTTTCTCCACAGATGTAGTTTGATAATCAAACCCACTACCACTCAAGTCACTAGCATTATATCGGATTAAAGAATCATCAAAGCTGGTTGCTTTGAATATTTTGTCATTCTTTTCTTCAATGAAATTATCTTGAGTAGATGTGTTGCTGATTTTATCATTAGTGCCCACATACATACCAAAAAAGTCTTCTTGGACACTTGTCAATAATTCTTCATATGGAATTGGCTCAGCATAAAGTAGAGAATTATCCTTCACTAAATCTTCAACAAGAGGAGATAAAAACACATCGGAATCACCATCAACAACCTCACTTTCGTAATGGTCATAGGCTGGTTCAAAGACACCATTAGTATTTGCTTCATCTTGCTCTTCTTCAACGTACTTATCCCACACAACTGTTCCACCAGCATCTTTTGAGAAGCCATTTGTCTCGAGATCTTCATTGCTTGAATCCTTATTAGGACTCAAGACTGCTGTAATGATCTTCTTACCATAATAATCTTCATTATTTCCCATCCCATGCAAGTCTAGGGATGTATTTTGGGACTCTAACTTAATCTCCTCACTTGCCAAGGTATCTTCATCAAGCCCACTTTCATTTTGAACCAAAATGTGCACCTTGCTTGTGTCTTCTTCAACACTAATTGACTGATTTTTCTCTTCAATTTGCTTACTTGTGGGCTGCAAACCACAAACAGATCCTTTTGCTTCTTCCTTCCTTGATTCTTCAACCATGGCAATTTCTACTTCCTCTTTAATCATTTTTTTGATGTAGTTGACCATAGCCAACTTTCCAGGGTCATGAATCACCGCACAATTCAAAAACGTGTCAAATGAAACATCGTTCTTAAACTCATCTGTCATGCTCTGATATTGTTTACGGAGTATGGCAGCCTCATGTTCGCATTGCCTCTTGAACTGACATTCTTCCGAAGCCACAATCAAATCTGACTTCTCACGATTCCTGGACCTTAGAAAATGCAACATCTTAAGAACTTCTGAAAGCTAAACTGAACTTAGGTGAAGAATCTGATTTCTCTATCACTCATCTGTCAATTGACTCTGTCTTATTCACAGGATGGCAAGATCTTGGCTCTGATACCACTGAAATATGCTAACCAATTTTTTTCGATGAATTAACACACATAACCAGCACTTAATCAACTCGGTTAGCGTTAGCTCCAAATAGAAATCTGAACTTGAAATGAAAACTACTCAACGTCAAGAATGTGCACTCAAGATCCCACTGAGGGCGAGGTGCTAACATATGACGGAGTGTTGAATTTGAAAACTAGAAACTGATAGGCGGATAACCAGCCATGAAAAGCATTTCCTCACTACCACCAAACAGTGGGGGGAAAAGATTACAATTAAAACAATTCATCCGCTGCGGCGGGCATCCACAGAGTGGTGGGAATACTCCACTTATTCAGTGGGTGAGTTTACAACAATTATTAGGCAGCAAGCCAGCCTTTAAATCCACTCTTCCACTTATTAACGTGGGGGGAATACTGTCCACACAACCACTTATAACGTGGGGGGAAATTACAAACAAGATATAAGTTTATTCTAAAACTCAACCACTCAATTGTGGGAGTGTAAAACAGATATAAAATTGCAGCAAGTAAAGGAAGAGCTGTTAGTACTACTAACTAGCTTTACAAAGAATAAGAACAGCTGCAAATAGAATAGATAATCTTCCAAGAACATTAAACAGTTAGAGTATCACTTCCTCTAACATTTACAATGATATAAGATGAAGAATTGAAGCTCAAACCAGCATTATATCAAAAACTAACAAGTCTGATATAAAAATCTGCAATCTGGAAATGTCTATCAGCAAACAGCAAACTCATAAAAATGATCACAACTCCTTCAATATACCTCTGAATTGAATGAAACGAAATGCAAAGTCTCTTTGGAGGATAGGCGCCCAAACTCAAACCACAAAACTGCATCAAAACTCATGATATTATTTTGCACGAATCCCAAAGCACTCTCAAGATGGTACGGCCCTCAAGAGGGGCGATTTCTCTTGCTAAAAATCAAATACTTGGAATTAAATTCTGAAATTCTCCAAATATGAT
Source organism: Sequoia sempervirens (assembly GCA_007258455.2). Taxonomy (NCBI): domain Eukaryota; kingdom Viridiplantae; phylum Streptophyta; class Pinopsida; order Cupressales; family Cupressaceae; genus Sequoia; species Sequoia sempervirens. Next base: position 12,072 of record VDFB02276576.1, read on the forward strand.
CGCCATTAGCATAGAATTGCAAGGATCAAATACCCATAACCAAAATAAATTCACATCAAAAGCTGTAAATGAAAAACACCTTCAGCTGTGTATACATCAGCAACATTAAAACTGAAATTCTCACCAAAATTCACCAACTTTGAAGCACAATCTGCTAGTCTGATTGAGAAGCAGCAATAAGACCAACTAGGTGTTGTCTTTCAAACACGAAATTGGATTGGAACTAGGAGGTAAGCATCCCTCGAAGTATTAAACAAGTTGTCATTTTGACAGCATAACATTAGCATAAACATTGGATAATCAGCTCTTCAAACAGCAGCAATATATAAGCTTTTGTTGGCAAATGAAGCAACAAGAACTCTTCAAATTCCAAGAAGTTGAATCACTTCAACTTCCAAAAAGGACGCCACCTTTTTGCCTTTTACTTTGAAATAATAAATATCATTCAACTTCCCTTTAGGCATCCATTTCATATTGCAACAATAAAGCATTTATTAAATAATTAAATGCTCACTTGACTATATGTCCCCTTCTTTAAAACAACTTGAAGTCATCAAGCCTAGGCATGGGGTACAACTTCAAGACATGAAAATTGACTAAATCTGAAACTTCGGTCAAGGAGAAACCAAACCCAAAGCCAAACTGAGACTGATGGATAACAAGATGACTTGAGTTGAACTGCTGATGATGCCACTGCCAAAATTAGACTTACTAAAAATAGCCACTGCCAAAAATAGTAAGTTTACCTCAAAACCAATAGAAAGCAGAACTGAGCTGGAAGCAAGACTTAATGAAAGCTGACAACTGAACCACTGCCAAAATTAGTATTTACTAAAAATAGTAAATACCTAGAAATGCCACAAACCTCCAAGCAAGGAAACCCTAATTTCACTTTTGATCAACCTACGGATTTTCGGAAATAGGCTATCAGTCAAAGAAGAGCGTATGGCCAAAATGGGGACATTACATAGAAATTTTCCTTATTAAATCTCAAAGAGATAAGAATATGAAGCAAAATAATAATAATGCTTAAGATGTTGACATGCATTGAAGTTTTATCAATTGACTGAAAATATAGTCATCTTCAAGGTTTCCCATACTATCTACCCATCTCCGACTCTTTTTGAAAGTGGTGTACCATTACCCATTGTCTCCCAAATTGGTACCATGTTGTACCCAAACCAAATTTTTTGCTTCATCAAGGCATTTTGCATAAAATAGTCTTAACCTTGCTAAAATGATGTAAAATACAGTTTTTGGGCACTATCAAGCATGGAGTTTTGTCAATATTTTGTCAGTCAAAGGCAGTATCCATTGATCAGAACCTGAATCAGAGACTCAGAGCAAAGCATTCATGGTGGAGGAGCATTTCACGACGACACTAATACTTTTAAATAGTCATTTCAGTGACTAAATGATGATTTCAATGGTCAATTTTTGAAGATTTCTCAAGGAAAAGCAAAATTGCGCCCCTGTAGCCCAAGGGCGCTCTTCTTTTTGAAGGCCTAAATTTTGTGGTAAATGCTCAAGCATACAGTCAAACTCTTTAGAATTTGTCCGCCTATCCGATGAGCTATCCTGCGAGGTTATCCGAGACTCGTAACTCCGATAACTGGCGACAGAAGTTGAAGATTCCAAAGTTGCAGTTTGTCATGTCCCCTTCTAGTTGACATCTCTCGGAGCATAGGATTAGCCTATCATGCGACCCTCGTAAGCTGATGGATTGTATAGAGGGTCTAGTTGGAGTTGGCTCAGCTTCAGATTGGTAGTTTTGATCAGTTGGCTTTCGTTCGGGCTCGTTCGGACACTTCTTGCATAAGTTGCTATTTTTAGTAGTTATTGGCAGTCAGCGTGGGACCCCTGCTATTTTTAGCAGTAAGGATTGTTGGTGTTCAGAATCACTTCAGTGTTCGTCAGCTTCAGACGGATCAGGCATCGGATGAATAATGAGAGAGATTAATATTTAATTGAATTAATTAAATATTAATTAATTGGAGATTATAATATAAAGTTATAATATTTTATTATAACTTAAGTGATTTTGATAAAGGGGTCGCCCATCATCAGAAAGGGGCCATTTGAAGATTAAATTTATAATTTAATATTTGAGTTGAGACTATTGAAAGAAATTAAAAGAAGAGGTTGAATTATTTAAAATTCCCTATCTTTAAGGAAATCGCACTTTTGAGGGATATAGTGCATTTGCCTTGGGATTCGAGCCATGATTATGCATATTGAGTTATTGAAAAATTGATCAAGTTTGGTCTGAGCAAGAAGCTTTAGGGTTTCAGTCTTGAATTCATTGGGGAACGAGCCATCTCCGTTGAAAGCAGTTCAGAGGGTGTGAGATATCACCTGATCTATTGCCAGTTGAGAGATTTCTTCATCTAGAAGAAATTACAGAGCTTTACAGAGGTTTTCATCTTCAGGGTTTCAGAGAAGTTTTTTCCATCCAGAAGAATCTTCATCAGTAGGCGACTATTTTGTTTGAATTTGGGAATTCTTAGAAGGGCCGTACTTTTGCATTTATTGCTGCTGTGTACCAGGCCGTACATTTTTGTACCAGGCCGTACCACTTTCAAAAAGGGCGTATTCTCTCCTTGAGGCAAAACGCCTACCTTTGAATCAGTCTATCACTTCTGGCTTGGGCGCCTATACCCCTGGCATTATTCTGGATCTTCAGAAGGAGGGAGAAAGAAGTTTAATAGCAGCCGTACCAATTATTACCAGTTGCTGATTGCCAGGTTCTTTCATTAAAATATTGTTATTTCCTTATTGCATGCTACTAGATCTTTATTGTATTGATTCAATTTGAACAATAAAAGATGCGTCTTTAGTAGAACTTGTATTTCCTATCTATATTGGCCGTTTAGCATTTTATTTGAATTTATTACCTATTTTATGCAAAATCGCACTTTTCCATATTTATGCTCAAAAACCCAAAAACATCAAAAAAACCAAAAAGCTTCAGAAAAACAAACAAATCAGTCAGATTTGAGAAACAGAGGAAACTAGGGTTTCTACACAGTTTGCAGAAGCTTGTCTTTTTCAAGCTTTTGCGCCCCTGTAGCTCAAGGGCGCATTCTTTAAAGGAGGTTTAGATCTTGTTATTCTTGATTGATGTTGCAGTCAATCTCTTCACAACTAGTCTGTCTATCCAACGAGTTATCGAATGCAGTGATCCGAGGTCCGAAGCTCCGGCAGTCGACGTCAGAAGATAAGCTTATGAGGAGAGTTCACATCATAGAGCTTCCTCAAAATGGTGAATTGCGCCCCTGTAGCTCAGGGGCGCCCTTCAAATTGACCCTTAAGATGGTAGAATTTGCAGACGAGGTCTTCTTGTCATCTGTGCTACTCTAGTTCGCCTTCGCGATGCACCAAGTTGCCTATTAATCCGACATTCTGAGAGATTGTGGCAGAGATTCTACCAGGCACGTAATTTAGCAGGCAGAGGAAAATGTAAATTTCATTGTATTTCTGTAGGCTAGAGGCACCTAGCCTTCAGGCCTATCAGATGAGGTTATTGACGTTCGAAGTCTTCACGGGACTTGAGCGTAATTACTCCAACTATTCAATGAGCCCAGCCGTCAGCCTTCGGGATTTGGCAAACGCTCGTACGTGCGAGGTCTGTGGTGAAATACTGTAAAACGAAGACAGCTTAGAAAATGGCCAAGTCTGGTTGTCTATTCCATCTTGGGAAAGGCGCCTTTCTATTTGAGGTCTTAGAAGCAGTTTTCTTGCTTCGTCACCTCTAGAGACATCTCTCGTATGTCCTTCTGGCTATGCATCAAGACAGATGGTGCTCGAATCAGGCCATCCCAGCTCCAGATATCAGAGGTCAAAGTAGGGCATCTGGTTGAGAGTTGCACTTCCGTCAAAATGGTGTCTGTGCCTTCTCAGGCCAAGGGTGCTTTTACTTTTGGGGCCCTTAATACACTTTTCAGATGCCTTGCGTATATTCGCTGGATGTGGAATACCTCTAGTCATGCAGTGAGCTTGTTTGCTAGTCAGCAGGGTTCATCGTTTGTTGTCAGCAGCCGTTTGAAGCATCAGATGGCAGTTTGAAGAAATGGTTAAGTCTGGTACCTGAAAATCAATTTAATCAAGGGTGCCTTAATTCTTTGAGTTGTTAATCATGTTGCGATGGATTTCCTGCAGGAGATGTTGTGAGTACTTTTACTTTTCTCCTTTCTAGAGTAACTTCCGTAAATCTTGGGTACTGTGCCCCATAGGCCAACCTGCGTAGTGTTGGGCCTTAATCGTAATCGGCCCTGAGTAGTTCATATGATAAATTAACTGAATTTAAAATAATGAATGAAAATACTTGGCTAAAGGTCAAAATAACATGGCCACTTAATGTGAAATAATTGATTTTACACTGTTAAATCAGTGTTCCAGACTCATAGTAGTAGATTTGTAGATGCCGTATGCCAGGACCTTTTTAAATTTCAACAAGGTAAATCAGTTGGTAATGTTAAAGGACATTATTTATTTTATTCTTGAAGGGAGTATCATCTATCTAAAGATAGGTTGCGGGAAACGCATTTAAGTCCGAGGTTGGCGAAAAGCATTAAGGATATTTTTCATCAGCAAGGGCCTTTGCAAATTTAAAAATTTTATTCTTATCATATTTTTTCAGCTCATTGGAGTATGTTAATTAAGGAATTATTCTTTTTCAGTTTTAAATTTTTAAAATGGTGCAAATTTTATTATTAAATGGCAATTTTTCATTTTTGCTTAAAGAAAAAGAAAAATTCTTTATAAGACACGATTAACACGTTTCATACTCATTTTTAATGAAAATTTTTTTTGCAAGGTCCAAGCAATTCATCAACAAATTTTCATAGGGGTTTTCACGAAAAAGACTATCTTTGAGATGTTTCTCTTAAGTTTTGCATTTGGGCATTACATTCGGTTGTTCATTTTATTTGGAAAAATTTGGCTCGTCTAACATCTGGATTTTTCTATATAACTCAGAATTAAATCAGCATTTTTCAGAACTAGACTTTATTTTATTTATTTTCTCAAGAGAAATTACTCTTGCAGCCTCGATTAAATTATCTTATTAGTTTTTGACGAATGGTTGCTGTACAATCTTTTTCTCCAAAGCCCATCCTCTTTTACTTCGCATTCCTAATATACTTTGCCAAAAGTCATGGGCCTCAAATGCTATTTTATCCAGAAATCTTGTCAATAATAGTGTTCTTACAGTCAATAGTGTGAGTTTTTCAGAATGGAACTTGCTAGAATAAGGACTAATGTCCCCATTTTCTTTACAAGACCTTCAAGACCATATCTATTCCCGGAGACCAGAGGGCTAGATCAAGGTAAAATTCGGTTTTCAGTTCGGGAAGGGGAAAGATTTGGAGGCCGCTTGATCCAATGTCTATTCTTTTGTATTAGAGCCGCATGCTTCATGTTTCTTTGGCACTCTTGGAGAATGTCGAATTACAATTTCAGTAAAGCCTTTTCTTGAAAGGGTATTGGTTCTCGCACCCGACCTTGTAGTTAAGCATTTACTCACATGCATAATGGAAGATGGGAGTTATTTTTAGAAAGATGTTTACATGATTTTAACAGATTGGCCTAAATTCATTTGGTTGTGAAGATGGATGTACTCCAGTTAATTGATTTTAGAAAGATTTAACAAGCATAAGTTGACGCCAACAAGGAAGAATAAAATTACATTAAAATCTAATTACACTTTGACAAAGGATGCATTAAGACTGGGTTTCTTGGGCAGCGATATTTGAGGGTCACCAATTATCCTTTGGTTCTCATTTCACATGTGTTTTATCTCGTGTACTTGATTGCTTGGGTTGTTCGAGGACTAAACACCGTGGGCATTCTTAGTGTTGAAAGTCTATCACTATTATGTCAGCTTGAGTTCACTAAGGCTGAACCTCATTTCAAGCGTTTCATGAGGCTTTCTTGACTTATCAGTGAGAAATTTGGGCCGGGAGTTGCACATTCATCTTTCAGATTGGTTGTTTTTATTCAAATACAGTCCAAAAATCAAAAAGAGCATCATCTGGGTATTGCCAATCTTTTCAGTTGTGTATTGCGGCGATTAGACAGATCCTCCTTCATGACATTATTTGCAGATTCATAGACGAAGTTCCGATTTCGAGCGATTTTTTCATTCCTCATTTTGTCGGTTGATGAGTGGGAGTTCTTCGAGATTTCTTTAAAGTTCTTTTCAGAGCAGTTTTCACACACCAGAAGCGCCATGATTTGAGGGAGTATTGCATCAAAGGAGAGATCAGAGGGAGTAGAACAGAAATATTCTACTCGGAGTTGCAAGAGAGGGAGGGTAATTTAAGTTAGAAAGTGCCAAAAGGTTACTTTTTCCTCTTCAGAGAGTAAACAAAACAAAAGTCTTAAGTAACCAAGGAAGTTCTATCAATGTAAAACAATCAAAAAATTCCTACCCCCTGATACACGAAAAGCTTGCCAAATAGCTGGACAGTTCAGCAGTAGAGTCAATGAGTTCAATTCAATTTTAAGCCGTTTACAGTTCTGAGGCAGTCACCAAGTCTTCAATTGATTTATTTAGCTCCTCGCCTCTCTGGGTTAGAAAGCACATTCTGGGTCTCGACAACTTTCTTGTTTTAGCATATCCCTTTCAGCATTTCTTCCTTTATTTGCCAAAAATCGCCTAAGGAAGAAGGATTGGATCCCATACTTCTTCATGAGGAAGATTTTTCATTTATGTTTTAGACATCCCTGAGGATCAGTCGTCCTTCCCACGGATTCTAATAAGTTCTTCATCGATTTTGATCAGATTCTACCATGCCAAGACATCACATCAAGACATTCTAAATAGAATTCTAACATCGTCGTTTAAATGCTAATAAAAGGGTGCATGTTTGTAAAAAATAATTTGAAAATCTAAAAAAATTATCACAGAATATTTAGTGGTATATAAAACTAGATAATAATTTATTAAAAATAATGAATAGATCCAGACATAAAAAAAAGAATAAATATTATAAAATTATTATTAATAAATATTATTAGTAATTATAAATATCATAATAATAGAAAATTTATATAGGAAAAAGTATACAAAATAATATTAAAAAAAATTATTATAATTTATCAGAAAAAATAAAATATAAAAAATTTAAGAATAAATAAAAATTAATTTAATAAATAGGAAGTGATGAACTTAAAAGACCATTTGGTAATGAAAATATATATTTTGATTAAAAAAATAGGCAATGAAAAAAATGAAATAAATCTTGGATGATATATATATATATATATAGATAAGTATATATATATATATAATTATTGGAAGATTAAAATTAATTAGAAATAATTATATATTCATACACGATCATTGCAATAATGATGCTTGCAGCAATTATTGAGCCTTATAAGTTATTATGATCATAATATAAAAATGGATAGATTAATATTTATGATCAATCAAATGTAAGATTGAAGGAAGGCGACTAAGGAATTAAGAATCATGGGAAGACACAACAGTTCAGGTGATGTATTCACTTAGCAATAATATTTAGCATATTCTAAATATAAGAACTAGATATTGTTAATTTGATTATTGATATAATGACCTCCTTTAATCTTAGCATAATGAGAATTATAATAGGAAATGATGAACTTAAAGAACCATTGGTAAATGAAAATATATTTGATTATAGGCATGAAATAAATCTTGGATGAAGGAAAATATATCTGATTGTTTAAAGATTGTCTGCTATGTGCTTGTAAACCTATTAGGATGGATGGAACATGGGTGAAGTGGATTGTCTAAAAACCCCACTTTCAGCCCCTTAGGCCCTAGACAAGGGATTGGGCTTTGCAGCCCCTTAGGCCCTTAACAAGGGATTGGGCTTTGCAGCCCCTTAGGCCCTTGACTAGGGATTGGGTTATAGAAAGATGGGGGTTCCACCTAGGTCTCTGCCCCTTAGGCCCGAGATACGGGATTGGGCAAGAGAAGGTGGTAGGCCTTAGGCCACTTGGACTTTATGGTTCCTCTCCCCTGATAGGACGAGTGTCTTCTGAGGTGTTGCCATGAGTGGGGTATGCAGGTACTAAGCCCCTAGGCAAGAAGGATTGTGATGGACAACCTCTTGAGTTTACATGAGGGCTTCAGGGCGGATCCACCTATGGCACTCCTCTTATGTCTTCATTAATTGATTTATGTTTATGAATGTATTGTGGATATCTAGATATTATTGCTAACAGATATGTGTATGTGGAAATGTTTTTAAATTGGTGAATACAGATTTCAATCTAGGATTATTTCATTAGAGAAACACATTCCTTTTGGAAAGAAGAAACCCTAAACCTAATCAACAATCGAATTCTAGGGCAAACAAGCAAATACAAGAGCAAGGCTAGGTAAGGGACATTACATAGGGGAAGAGCTTGCATGAGTTGGAATCTCAGGATTTCGAGGTTATCACAGTCAACCTTGGTCGTAGCACACACTAGACTCAGGTTGATTTCCTACAAGTTGCTACAAACAGTGCCAGGGATAGAATGCTGAAAGACGGAGAGGATAAGGCAGCCCTCAAGGCTGAAATCAGAAAGCTTCGTCAGTACATTTCTAGCCTTGTACACAGGTTAGATGTCATTGCCACACTCCCGCTGATGCTTGAGCCTCCAGCAGAACAAGGTCAACTTAATCATTTAGTTGCATATGGCAAGCATTTGGATGAGTGGGAGGAGTTCATTGCTAGAGGCCGTTCTATGCTCACAAAGTTATATCAATTGCTGTACAATGCACGAGAGCTCCGTCTACGTCTTCAGGATGAGGAGCGAGAGATGGCAATTAACAGACCCTGGGATGAGATTATGATTGCTCATCTGAGTATGGCATATGAATCAGTCACAGATGCAGAAGATAGAGAAGCTATCTACTCTTGGAAAACACAGTTGGTTTTCAAGGAAAAGATAGAGGAGACTATGGCATCAGAGTTGGCTGAGAGTAGAGAGCACGTTACTAGTGCACTCTGGTTTGTGAGGACCTTAGTATCTCGCTTATCGTGTCGATATCAGATTGAGGGTGGTGCGTATGTTGAGCTTACTGATGTACAGTCAGAGCTCCAAGCACTCACTCATACTATTTTCAGTGGGGAGACCATTGGCTGTAAGATTAATCAGCTTACAATGTCAGTGTTGTTCATGAAGCAACAAGGAGTAGGCGAACTTTAGTCCCAGATACAGCTGGTGAGACATGCATAGGCATAGCATTCTTCGACAGAGTATCAAAGCTCCGGATAGTGATGTAGTTAACAATCTTGTTGAGGGATTGGTTGCTCGAGATCATGATCAGTAGACTTCAATTCCCACCTCTTAGAATAGATATTACACACAGGAGTTAAACTTGGCGTTACTTTCTCAAGTTAACTCGTGTCTTATCTCATGCATATCTATTTTGAGATTAGCTTTATTTACTTGGAGTTTTATTTAGGGTTTACGTTAACTGATGGTAGTGTTCTAGTTAACATGCTTTCAATAAGGACGTGCATGCTTGCACAATTGTCCATTTTTAGATTAGATGTTTCGGTTAACTAATGGTAGTTTTTCAGTTAACTGTATAGTTTGCTTTATTAGGGCTTAGCAATAAATCTTGCATGCATTGCAAGACTGTAATTGACTCAAGGTGATTTTAGGGTTCCCTACACCTTTCATGTCTATAAATAAGAGCTTTTGCTCATTTGTATATAACTTTTAGAGGAGAAATATTGACATTGACTGCTCATGCTTTGAATTGATTTGGGTTTCATGCAATTATAATGGTGAATTCTTTCCTTAGTTAGATCGATCTGTTTGTGTTCAATAAACTTGTTCAGATTGAGCTGATAGATGTGCCACCTCGCCTTCAAGTTGAGAATCAGACTTGGTTATCGTGTGATGTGTGTGAATAATAAACTTATTAAGATTGAGCTGATAGATGTGCCACCTTGCCTTCAAGTTGAGAATCTGTATTCAGTTTATCGTATATTGTTGTTTCCAATAAACTTGTTTAGATTGAGCTAATAGATGTGCCACCTTGCCTTCAAGTTGAGAATCTATGCTTGTTTATCATCAGATAGTCATCCTTGCTCCATTTCCTCATGCTCTATTTTCTTGAGGAAATTGGATAGATTTTAAGTAATTAAGCCTAGTTGTAGTTAGTAATTTGCGAAACCAGAAAATACTCAGCTACAACGTATACAGTTTTCGAGAAAGCCTTGTACCTCTACAGCTGAAACAAAAAGACAGGATATAGTTTAGTTTACTTTCCTTTTCAAAGCACTTTTGTCAAGCACAACGAGGGAGCTTCCCCTCCTAATTTGAAGAGCACTCATTGCGTAGTGTGCATAGCTGTTCGTACCAACTCTTACTCCAGAGGTGCTAGTTGTTACGCCAATATACCAATACTCGTCTCCTGGTAGCTATGTAAATTAGTAAAGAATTAATTTGCTAATGTGATAGTAGTATTATATTTACTCGGTATTGACTTGGCAAACCAAAAATATTTACTACAAGACTATAGAATGTGATGTTGAAGCTCCAACACGCTGGTTCACTAGCAATTGATTGTTGGCATCATTATCAAATGACTCCTCCAAGACGACCAAGTTCTCATCATAAAATTTTGATTCCTCATCAATGGCGATCCATTCTGATTTTGGATCAATCTTATCAAGGTCAATAGGCTCAACATTCTTGATCTTGTCTAATATTATCAAGGCATAAGTCCGTGATATATTAGTATGCACATTATGCAAGGAACTCAAAAACATTTTGCAAGTTGCAACAACAATTAAAATTAAAACTAGTAACATCTAATCTCAAATATTCTTGAATCACAAGTAGAGGTTGAGCCCTAGGTTTGTACCTCATAACCAAGCTTGCCAGAAAACTGAACCTTGCCAATGGTAAGTGCATCTGGAAAATAGCATAAAAAGAGTGAGACAAATGCAATATCCTTATGAATTATGAAGCTATTTCATATGCATTCAGATACTCCAATATCTTCAAATTTTTGGGTATAGTTTATGTTCAATCTCATTATTGCCTTATGAAAGACTTGCCTATCCATTATATTAATTGGATAACATGGAGCAGTTTAGATCAATTCCATCTATATTGTACAAAGCAGTTGGATCATAGTGTAATGCATGTTGACGTTTGAATAATATGCTGTAGACAGTGGCATATTTGAACACTCCAATCTCCAGAAATTAATGTGATTGCTGTTTTTACTCCTGTTTAAACTGGCCTTTCTGTTGCATGAAACTACTCATCTCATGATGAGGTCAAGGAGTAAGGTTAATGATTTCCCATTTTTTCTATTCCCATGATGAAGTAGCATGCAGAAAAAAATGGCTAAGATTTAGGAGTTGTTTATAGGTGGTCTTATTTGGTTGGCGCTTTCAAAGATTTGATAGTAAGACTATTTTAAACCGTCATGTCCACTTTTCAGAACTAAAGAATTAATAATATTTTAAGTTGGACCTAGTCACTCTTTAGTATTTTCAAAAGGGCAACTTAAATATAATTAGAGATTCTATTTAATTTTTAAATAAGTGTTTTTGAATGCTTATTAAAAATGCAATTTGAAAAAGGCCCTTAGACACAATTTAAAAATATTTTTAAATACTTGGAGGGAAAAGTAAATTAAATAAAAATAAAATAAAATAGAGGGCTCAGCACCTATAAAATAGACGTCAAGGTTCACATCAGAGTATCTGATTTGGTCATTTCATTATTTCTTCCATTTTGGATATTGAAACATTCAAGGATGAAAACCTCATAGTTTTTCATAGTGGGTTTGGGGACGAAAACTGACATATCTATTGAGATGATTCTACTTAAGTATTGCATTTGGGCATATTGATTGTGGTTGTTCGATTCATATTTGGAAGCAAGTTGTGTGGCTTTGTCAAATCAACATTATGGGGAGTTTGATGCATATATACAGCTGCACCATATTGGAAATCAGCATTGTTGGAGAACTATTACTACTATTTTATATTATTTTCTCTTGAAGAGAAGATTATTCATTGCTGCCTCGTATTAAATCAGACCTTATTACTTTTTACTTTATAGTGTTGCTGTACAAGTCTCTTGAGTCTCCAAGAGCTGCTGCAACCTCCTTTCTACTTAGGGCAGCATTCCTAATATTACTCGTGAGCTGCCATACAAGTCATGGGCCATACAAGATGCTGGAAAAATTATCGCAGAAGTAGTTGGGAATAATTGGTGTTTGCTGATAATGTTTGGAAATAGCCTGATTTTTCTGTTATAATGGAACTTGCTAGTAATTAAGGTTGGGTATAGCTGTTAATATCGTGCTATAGTATTTTATTTGGTTTTCTGAATAAAAATATTTGTAAAAGATCCTCCAATATCAATGTTGAAGAAGATTTGATATTGCATTGTTGTTGGTGGCATCATAGTTGAAAAACTCACAGAAAACTCGGCGAGTTGCAAAAAACTCGGAAGTTTTTCTGCTTCCTAAGTATTTCAGCCATTTACTCGCCGTCAAAACTCGCCAAACAAATGCAAAAACTCGGCGAGTCCGATAGAAAAACTCGCCTACTTAGAAAAAAGTCTCCCACGGCTGCTAAAATGATATGTTCCATGAAGGTTTGTGTGGCTTTGATGATCTTAATTTGGGTTTTATTGTTAATACAAAATGATGTACACCATGAAGATTTGTGTGGTTTTGGAGGGCTTGCAAAACCACATTGTTAGGAACCGCATCTTGCGAAATTGGTTTGTTAGCTATTCAAAATCGTCTTAAAATATGTCAAACTTCTATGGAGAATCAAATTCGAGGGTAGATGCATGCCCCCTTGATTCAGCTTGCTTTATGGAGGTGGAATCAAGGTAGCAATCTAACCTCATCAAATTTCTAGGGTTTTTGTTGATGGAAATGCTTACGATAGGGTTATGAGATCGCAACACCATCTATCAGTAAATATTGGATGAGATCAGGAATGGAACTATGAATCCAACTCAACAAATGGCATTGAAAATGAAGTTCTCTAGCCCCCATTATAGTGATTTGAGTGAAATGTACTATTAAGAAACTTTACATGTTAGTGCAAAATCATATTTTGACTATCATTTTGACATTTACCATTTGAAGATTACCTTGTTGCAGAGGAGTGAAGATGCCGAGCTGATGACCTTATGAGCTCTCAGACCCCCACGAGGGGTGCTGCCCCTTGACCCCATTGGGGGCAATGGGCATTGCCCTCAAGCTTCCATTGAATTCATTTGATTTCCAGATACTCTCCAAGTCCAAGTTTCCAAGTTTTCCTACAAGTCTTCATCGATAATATCGTCTAGTTGTACCTCTTCCCTAGTTTTCACTAGATACGGGAAGAGGAAGATGTAAATTTGTAAAATATATTAATGTAGTATTTACTTTCAGTTTTACAAAAACAATTTGCTATTTTAATTTTGTTTCAGACTATCAGTATCAACACATTCCACATGAGGATGCCATTTTGTACCCAAATCTGCTTTCAAATCAATCAAATACAACTAGACTCAGCTTCTTTCTTTTATGCACTCATTTATTGAGTCATTGGATCATCTGATCATTGAATTTTGCAAAAAAATGCATTTTTAATGAAATTTAAGCAATTTTTTAAGTTGATGAGTTTTTTGCCGAGTCGTGTTTTTTGGGCTTGGTGAGTTTTTCAACTATGGCTGGCATAAATACAAAGTACATGATTTATTAATATTTTGATTTTCAGTTGATATAGATTAGATTTGAGCATAATAGTTGTCATAGTGATTTATATCAGCTGTTCATATAATTATCAACAGTAGATCAGTTGTCACATTTGAATATTGTAGCATGTAAGATTCAGATCTTCTGTTACATTTGATTAATTTTGCATTTGAGGGTTTATCCAAAGTTCATATTGGCTTGTGAGGGTTTGAATTTGCTATTTGGAGTTGAGTGGTTGTTTCACAAGGGTTTACACTTTACAGATTGCTATATATTGCTGTCAACATTATTTTAGTGGGTTTGGCACCTGCATTTGATATTTGTTCATTCTTTCAGCTTGCACATGTTTGGGATTTAATTTACTTCCTAAGGTTGTACTATTAGGGACATTACAGTGATATTAGAGCCTTGATCTTGCCAGCCTATAGGGCTGGATCTAACTTTTAAGTCAACATAATGGAAAATTAGAGAGAGAGAGAGATCTACAGATTTGATTGTGGACACTATTTATAGCATCATGGAATGATGGCAAAAGGAATTAGAACAGAGTGTGGAAGTTTGAGATGTTGGAAATATTGTTGTCATTTATGTTAAAGGAGAGAAGGAATTCATATTGTTGTTATTGATGTCATGGCTGGTCCAAGATTATTGTCATTGACGTCAAAGGTGTGGAGAGCTTTTTGCCAATGAAGGAAATCGTTATATCAAGAAGGAATCATACTGCTGCTATAATATGCCTTATTTCTGCTGCTGGGAGAAGAAATAATTATAAAGCATATTCATTATGATGCTAGCCAATCTCCTCAAGTGGCGCTCACATTGGTGAAATAAACTAAAGCCTTTTATTATTAAATATGGCCGACCCCTTTCATGCAAGTGCCACCTTTTGAAAAATAAAAATAAAATAAATTATATTTATGAGGCCGAACTCATAAAGGCAGCACTCAAAGTAAGTTATCCTTAAGAAGGCCAACCCCTTTTGGGAATAGACGCCTCCCTTGGTGAAGAGGCACATAAAAGGGTATATAAAGAAGAGGATGCGAAGGAAAAGAGAGGAAGTAACACAATGCAATATCATTCGACTTAGAGCAGATCTAGAGCAGTCCAAGAGCAGAAAAATTATGAAGAATATTTCCGATTCGTTTTGAAGAAAGTTGGAGCAGGATTCTAAAGCATTACAATAGAAAACTAAACAAGTTATATGCAGATTTGAGAGAGGAGTATAAGCAGATTTAAGAGAGAAGTATATGCAGATCTAAAAGGAAGGTGTATGGAAATGATTGTATCAATTTTGTGAAGAGCGTTTCATCTACAATAAGATCTTTTATGAAGGAAAATTTATTGATCATCATTAATTGAAGAAGTTATATTCAAGAAGACAAGACTTTGTTGAGTTAGAGGTTGGTGCCTCATATTGGACAGGTTGGTGCCTCATTTCAAAGAGATTGGTGTCTCTTGCCGAGTTGGTGCTTAGTGGTGGGGATTGGTGTTTCCAGTGGGTTGGTGCCTACAAAGACTAAGTGTTGGAGACCAGTGACTCCAAGTAGGTTGGTGCCTACAAAGTTTGTAAGACAATCTTATATATATAAGCAATATTTTGTCATGGTTTTCTCCTGAAAATCTTGTGTTCTTGTATGCTTGTTGTTGCGATGGTTGATTAAGTTTTGAAAAAGTAAAAGATTAGCTTATATTGATTCACTCTGTTTCTCCCCCGCCTCTCACCCCCCTCCTAGTATAAGTGTGTGCTCATCATGAGAGGCATAGGTGTGTAGAGCATTGGCCGCACTTTGACATCACACAAGAAATGAAATGGACATATATAGTGATGAGTACAATGGATAGTGTCATATGACTTGTAATAATTTGACTTCCCAATAATTTTGTGATCTAAAAATGAAATATGATCCCAAGAAAGGAAGAACTCAATAGAAGCCAAATAAAATGTTCTTCGAAAAAGAAGAGAGATTGGAAACAAAGGTCCAATAGGCTACAAAGGAATCTGCCATAAAAGATAAATGTAAGGATCTTTTAGTAGGAAAAGATATTTCAATGTTTCATTGACTTAAAAAACTATTTGTGGGCAAAATATTGATGAAGTCAAGGAGGAAAAGGCATCACTTGTTCAATGTGAAGAGCTGAAGATGGAAAAAGATGTGCTAGGCTAGGAACTACCCATTGATCTTCCAAAAGGTGAGCCTTAGCAATATGTAATTAATTTTCATAATCTCTATATTGATAGACATGTAGTTGAAGAGAATGTTTTGGTTGATGCTAACTCAAAAATTTCGAGTCACGATGATGGTGTTGAGGATATCTCAACAATTTCTATTTCAGTAAAAGGTGAGACTTTGATTATACCCCAAGGTAAGAAAAAGATGGTCACATTTCATATTTACTACTCCATATCATGTCATTACAATATTTTTGATGATGGGAAGCACTCTAAAAATGTTGAAAGAGTGAAGGATACAACTTGCAGTATGGGGCATATAGATTCTTTGACTCAAACTCAAATGTGTTCATGCGTATGGGATTCAAGAGATATTATGAGGTACAAGAAGGCTAAACGCTTCGATGAGATCATACCTTTATTTCTAATGGATTCTTGATCCCATGCATTTGGATAAAAAGAAAGCAAATGGAGAATTATGTAGAGTATGTTGTGAATTCTAATAGAATTATGAAGGTTCAATTCTCACAACTCATGGGTCACTCTTTGGACCCAAGTTCTACACTTGAAGACGAAATTATGATGCCTAATATTGACTATGGTCTAATGGAGGTAGTTGTAGTTGTACAAACAATGAGATGCTTGATGTTGGAAGGTGGCAATCAAAGTAGGTGTTATTTTGGTATTCGATTTTTTTGACTAAGTATAGTGTGGTGTTGTTGGAATCAAGCTACAGATATATTGGTTAATGGAGGATTTGTAGAGGATGAGAGACTACAAGATGGCCATTTCTTGCACCAAGAAGGCACGGCAACTTGTCACCACTTTGGGTTGACACAAGGCATGCAATGGCTTCTATATCATGGGTCTAGGAGAGACCAAATTAGGATTGGGCATGCAATGGTTATATTCTAGTGGTGAGTTCACTATGGAATTGAAATTCAAGGGAAAAAGGTAGTGCTTCGAGGCATTGAGGATGGATCCCCAAGAGTTGTCATGTCTTGGAGGATAGAACAGGTTTGCATCAAAACAAAAAGGAACATATTAAGAGTTAGTTGCATTCCTTGTTTAATCCTAGTTAGAAGTGGGAAGCTACAAACATGGAGCTCATTACAGGCTTCCCCAAGGTTTGCATTCTTGTTGTTATGAATAAACCAACCATTCACACTTCTTTGTCATTTCCCTTCAAATAGTTAAATTGTTTTTCAAAGAAGTGATTATGTTACATAGATTGCCTAACAATGTTGTGAGTGATAGGTATAGCAGATTCCTTTGTTTGGTTGTATGAACTATTTCAACCAACGAGTATTGAATTTTTTTGAGCACAATTCACTACCCTCACATCGAGAGATAGACAAAAAGAGTGAACATATGGGTCGAAGGGCACTTGAGGAACTATGTTTCAAAGCAATTAACAACATGGATCAAATGGTTGCGTTTGAGAGATTATTGCCACAACACGTCTGACCACATGCCCATAGGTGTGTATCCATTTATGACACTCTATGGCTATGATACTCTAACATTTGGCTTGGTTGAGCATAGCTAAGACACATTGAGGGTACTCAAGGATCATCTTCAATAGGCTCAAGACGAGCATAAGCGCTATGCCATCATCCACATCAGAGAGAGGAAGTTGTGGAACAGGAGTATCATAGAGTACCTAATGCTTTGGAACAACCTTTTGCAAAAGGTGTCACATGGGAAGATGAGATACTTGAGCATCCAGATTTTGCAATTGCTTGAGGACAAACAATTTTGGGAATGGTGGACTGTCTTGTCCCCTTCTCAAAATTGAAGAATTTGATTGAAGACCTATAGCCTATCTCTATTTTCTATAGGCTAAGGGACACGATAAGGGAAATGAATTATACTTTGGGGCCCAATCATTATCTATAAGGTTGATTTAAAAGCTGTTATTAAAAGCCGTCTGAATGAGACATTATGAGGCCTATGTATTTATTTAAAAGAATATTTTTTTTAATTATCAGTTATAAGTAAAAGTGAAAGTGATTGAGGGTGCCTAAAAAGGAAAAACAAGTGCTCAAGGCAAATCATCCATCATTATCATCACAAATTCAAATTTCAAATAGAACTCTCAAGGACGAAACCCCTTGGTTGTTGGCAGTTTCCAGAGGACAAAAACCCTCTTGGAATCATTTTGGATTTTGGGGTGAAAACCTTCACTTCCCATCGGGCAATTCTACACATGGATCATGATTGTTCTTGAGATAAAAATGATTAGATTTGCAAGAAAATTCCATAACAGTGACATTATTGTGGATGAATTTGGCAAATTACTCTTCATATGCTGCTGCACCAGCCTTGTTAGACATTACAGGGCTGTATGGCAGGGTTTGTGCAAAAAATTCCATCTTTCCCAGCCGTTGCTTTATGGTCAGAACTTTATGTTGCATATTTCATAATTAATACCATCTATTTCTGCTGTTTGCAATCCATATTTATACTGCTGGTTATTGTTGCTATCACTGGTTCTTATGTTCTGCTGTTGCAATTCCTATTTACTAATATTGCATATTTCATAGTTGAATATCTGCTATTCAGCACTTCAATTTGTATTCCTATATGGTTACAATTTATAGTGTTTGCTAGTCCTTTGTGAATGTTTGCGATCTGGAGTTGGTAGGCTTGGTTGATCAGATTTGGTAGTTATTTCATTGACTTATGTGGCATATACAAGACATATCCAATAGGGCAATTACAACCAGCCGCTGCTTTGATAAGATTTAGTTAACTGAAACTGGTTATAAATCTGCAAGCTTAATCATAAAATTTTGTCATTAACATACTGCTGTTTCATTAAATTCCTGCTGTAGCCAGTTGATCTGTATGTTGTTGCACTTACACAATAATTAGGGTTTAATCTAATAAGTTCGTATTTCTTTCAGCATTCATTTTTAGTATTTACATTCGGGAAATTCACATATTGATATTGCTGCTTAATACTAATGTAATGTTTTCTAATTTCATAATTTATTTCCTCTAAATCAAAAAAATACAAAAAATCATGAATTGTATTACCTAGGGTTTAATTCAGCGTTTACCTTTCAGTATTTTCAGTTATTTCCATAATCAATAAACACAATTTTTTTTTCATATATTTCCCAAAAATACCCAAACGGGACATTAAATAAAAACTGATTTATCATTTTGATATGGTCTAAGCTTGGTGCATATCCTTTTGTAGGATTTTTACATCAATATTCAATTTTTTTATGTGATTAGTTAGAGAAGTCACTCATAATATTTAACCTTTGTGTTGACTCTTGTGATAGCCATTGCTGCTGGTATGCCAACAGAGAAAATGCTTCCCTTCGCTGCTAGAGTGGTACGTTTTGACAAGATCCTTTTTCCCCTAAAAAGTAAAAATTGTTCACTTCCATCTAAAAATTTTGATTGAAGTCTTCCAGTTTACTTAATGGTCGGGAGAAAAGATTTTATTTTTTTAATAATGTGCATACAGGCTGCAGCAGGATGCAGAGCCCTTGGAGCTAGGTCTGGGCTGCCACACCGCAGCGATTTGGGTTTGATTCCATACTTGGTTTGAATTACGTGTCAAGACAGAATAGTTTTTGATAGGCAAGAGGTCCCTCAATATTCTAGTGAATATTGTTATAATCAGGATAACATTGACTTTTAATGTCCTATATCAAATAGTAAGTTATGGAATCTTTCATTTTCAAGTGTTTTTAAATTGAATTTAGTTCCTCGTGTGCAGTTATTATGGCCTAAGCTTTTAATAGAGGGAGGGCTCATGCTTTCCCCACTTTTTATATGGAGAGTGACAAACCCTAGTACAGATAGATTAAGACAAGCTCTTTCAAGTCATTATGTTTACAATTTATAGAAGCACGTACCTGCTAATAGATGATAATCGTGACATGGATCAACTTGAGTGTACATTAGAGAGCCAGTTACATAAAAACTTCCCTATGCATATGAGTTTCTTGAATAACAATATAACCTATTAAATAAAACATTTAAAATATTTTACACCTATAATAAGTTTAAATGCCAACAACTACAACTTAACATAAGTAATACCTCATTCTAAGTTGATCATTGAGCTTGAATGGGTAATCTATAAGTGTGCACTAGTTCTTGGTTCATGTGCAAAGGTGCAATATAAGTCTAATAAAGTGAATAAGGAATCCCTACCCACCCCAACCAAGCAAACTTTGATGGTATTTTAGGGAAGGGGTTTGTAATGTCAATGTTCCAACATACTAGGTTTAGCACATAGCTATACATAGGCTCACCACATTTTTTAATAAAATATTGGGGATCTATTAATGAGCCTTCATTATAGCAATCAACTAAGCAAATTCAATTTTTAAAACACACCTAACATTACAATCTTAGCTAAGAAAATAAACATTGTGTCTTTACTTATTTGCTGCCACCATATGATCATCTAGTTGAATCTTGACTATTTTCTTTAGTGTTTACACCTCTTTCCATCTTGAGGATGTCTCATTTGCTTTGTAATCTATGTATGACAAATTAGACAAAGGTTGGTTGATGGATGCTAGCAAAAATTCTTGAAAATGTGTATTTATCCCCATTCTTCTTCATTGGATATCATGATAGGCTATCTTGTTCCGACATATCTACCAATAGATTTCTTCAGGGTAAAGGTTGTAGCATGAGTTGCTATTCCTAAAAAAGAACACAAATTCTTAGACATTTCTTTATATATAGCTAAACTAGCCAATTATTTTTGGTCACCCTTTTACATTGAGGCCTCTTTGTCTTGCTCTATTTATTACCTCAAAGATCTCACAATCTTTGAGTATTTGGGAGATGAATGTTGTTGCAACTTTAGTACTCAATTTAGAGTCTCTTGTGGATCTACAACTAATTGCTCGTCTTGTATTGTTACCTTCCATCATAACATCCTTCGTTTTTTACAAAGACTTGGACATTGCCCTTTTAACCAATTAAAGGAAAAATTGCACCCCTTGCCACCAAGTAGCTTGTTTAGCTTTTTTAGACTTCTCTTTTTTCCAATTTGGAAGAATTTGTGACATCTAAATGAGATATTTTCATAGTCCAAAACTTGTTTCTATGTTGACCCTTGGCATAAAGTTTTGGCATTGATGTCAAAAAGGCAGCTTGCATTTGGCATTGGATGTTGTTCTTGATTGCATCTCCACTTGGCATGCTTGGTTGGTTCACATCACAGTGATATTGGTTTGGTATTTTGGTTGAGGTAAAATCATGTTTATCACACTTCATATGGTAAGATGTGGTTAAGATGGATTTCTATGCATAAGATGTTTGAATTTTGGTTCATAAGCCAAGTGACTTATATATAACATGGAATATGTGACTTTGTGTATTAGTTTTATTTGTCAACATGGAATTACATACCATCATAATACCTTTCAATTAGGGTTGGCACTCTTGTAAAAGGTATATTGTTGGGCTTAAGAATTTTATGGAATACCAAAGTAACCGAAGCTCATTTTTAGTATTTCATTTTGAAAGAGCCCTCAAGCTAGGGCACAACATGCACAGTTAGAGTTTGATTTGTTTGATTTTTATTATTTCATTTTGAAAGAGCCCTCGAGCTAGGGAACGACATGCACAATTAGAGTTTGATTTGTTTCAAAGAAGAATAGGTTGCTTTGAAATGGTTACCAGAACATGGTTTGATAGTCTACAAAGAATAATATGGTAGTAAGAGGAAGTTTGTTCATTGGTGGAAGGAAAATAGTTTGGTAGGTGTATTCATTCCCTTAATACCCATTTTATCTTTGCAAAGAAGGTTTTCAATTTTGATTCATCAGTTGGAATCCTTGTTAGCAATGTTAAATTTTTGTTTCATTGCTATTAAGTGTTATTGCGTCTTAATTACCCCTGCTGCTAGGGCATGGGGTCTTCAAATCTTTTTGTTGTTTCAAATGTTTCAAAAGCTAAACAAGGCTTATTAGGTCATTGAATATGTTTTGAAGGCGTTGACCTTGCAGTGTTTATGTGGTGTCTTGCAAGGTGTTTCTAATCTCCAGTGACAAGTTTTTGTGACAATCTTTTGGTGATTGTAATATTTGGTGACAGGTATCTTGTTGACATTTACAATTGTTCGGTTATGAGCAGATTTATAATGTCTTCATTGCTCTCAGGTTGTGTTGGATGGTTGATTGAATATCATGCTGCTATTACATAGTCTTGTAATATGAAAGGCAGATTATTGTTATGATCATGAAAAAGCATTTGATGAGGGAGTTTGTAATCAATAGTAAGAAGGCACTTTAAATGTAGATTGTTATGTTTATTTAAACAGTGATTTATCACTATTTGTGATTGGTGTGTTTTACAGAAGGAATATCATGTTGAAAGTTTAATTTGATTTTTGCAATTTGAGTTTTGCAAATAGTAATGCAAAACAGTTAGTATAACTGAAATATCTAATATTTTTAGAGATTCCAGTGAATGAATCTTTAAGATATTAAATGTATTAGATTGAAAGTGAAATGTGGTTTGTAGAGAAGCAAAGTGATCCTCTGTAGTTAATGATTTTATTCAGAAATGTATACTGAAGTTGAAAATGATCTAGTCAGTGAGATAGATTAATCATTGCCAGTGAGGCACATTTAATGTTAGTGAGACACATAGCCAGTGAGACATTTGAAATCTATTAGTGAGATAATATTGCCAGTGAGGCACTTTTCTGATTAAGCCAGTGAGGCGATTTTACGAGTGGTTTTTCTACCCCAAGAGGGTTTTCCACTTAGGAAAAATTGTGTTATGTCTACATTTTGTCTATAGTTTGTTTTGTCTGCATGAATACATATAAATCATGTATCAGTGTTTAGAATGATATTCCTTGCTCTTAAGTCTTATGTTCATGAGTTAATGTTTATCATAAATATTGTGTTGGTGCATCTTTGATGTTGATCTGTTAGCTTTAGTTGTCATAATGCCTATCTTAATTCAGCAAGTATCATGATGTTCATAAATGATGCTCTATCTCATGTTAATAAAAGTTGTCATGATATTCATGTTAGGCTTGTTAAAGGTTTGAGTTGATGTCTTGAGTTAATAATGATTACTAAAGATCTAGTTTCTGAGTATGCATGTTCTCATTATAGTTATGTTTCAAAGTTTTGAAAGATTATATCAGTCATCTTGAATTAGTATAACACTGAATTAGTTTTGAAAGATTATATCAGTCATCTTTGATGTCGATTTTGTGTACTCCTTTGTTGGCTAAATGGCATGCAACCTAGCTCAAAATCATGGTGATGCTATGAGGAATGCAATGGTGTAGTTAGATGATGGATTGGATGCAAGATGAGTGCTAAAAAGTGTTGCAATAATGGAGGTTGAATGCTTGGTAGTCTCAAAGTTTGCTAAGTGTGTGATAGATGAAAATGAGGCAAAAATCACCATATTTAGGGAAATGACCTTTAAATAAATGGATGGATAGGATTCATCCAAGAGGAGGAGATCAATGGTTAGGGTGAGTTGAGACCTCACAAGCCATCACATGAGGACATGTGGTAGGTGAGGTGGGAATGGGAGAGTGATGTGGAGATGAGATGGAAAAGGCGAGTCTTGTCTCATCTACCCACATTATGGGATGATGTGACAATAGAAGAATTTTAAATTCTTCTAAAATCTCCCTTGGTTCTGGAGGTTTGACCTTGGGATTGGGAGAAGAAATTTTAAATTAGTCCTTTATTCCTCCAACGGTGTTGGAGGAATAAAGTGGAACTGAAAATTCCACCTAGGATGCATTGGCAAAATAAAAAGAAATTTTAAATTCCTTGGAAGGTGGAGATAACTTCTCCAAATGTAGAAGGATTTTAATGAAGGTTGACTAGGATACATGCCATAAATGGAATGAGGATTAGATTAGGTTTAATTGATTTAGTTTATGCAAATGGAGGATTAGGTAGGTTAATGAGGGATTAAGGGAAAGTTGCAAGATATGGAGGGTGTGACCCTAATTATGGTTAGGAATGTGCACATTATAATCACAGATTAATCAGAATAATTTGGATTAAGAGAGGATTATGGAGGATGGGACAAGGAGAGAGAAAAAATGAATTTAAAAATTAATTTTAATTCATTTGGGAAAAGTGACTAAATTAAATAAATTGGACTATTTATTTAATTTAGAGAAGAATAAGGTAAGGTATTTAATTAATCAATCAAACACCTTAGGAGACATTAGGACTAGGATGGATATTAACTAAATAATTAGTTATTTAATTAATATTGTTCAGGGATACATAATAGAAGAATATAAGGGGGATTTTGACCATATGGGGGTGGTCAAATTCAAGTGTCGACAAAGACAATGAATTATCAATGGACACATGAGAAGATAATATATTTTCATCAAGGCATAAGATATCATGTATAGTAGGACATTAGGATAAATTACATAAGCATCCATATGTTCAACATGATATGTAGAAATATAATCATCACAGTACTAATCATCATATATGAAAAAATGTAATTTATTCAACATACACACTTCTATGGACATGGGACTAACATGTCATGAAAGAGAAATATCATCATGAGGTATGCTAATGTCATGTATATGCAAAAAAGGTGTAATTTCATTAAAGGGCATCATAGTAGAAGTTATGGATAGGAGATCCTTGATAGATATGTTGGAAACAAGCAACACTGAGAGGGGGGGTGAATCAGTGTTCTGCAAAAATTAATTTTATTATTCTGATCTTTAACCCACTTAAAATATTCAACCAAAAGAAATATGTAGAAATAGAAAGAAAACAACTGCAACACCATAACACAAGGATTTTTACATGGAAACCTTGTTAGGGGAAAAACCATGGTGGTACTCAAAAATAAGTTTACAATAAGAGAATGCACTTGCATTCAGGCTCACTGCCTAGAGCTCATTGCTCAAAATAGAAAGGCACACTGCCTTACAAAGATTTGGATTAGATCCAAGAGAATGAATTGAGAGAATAGCATCTACAAATGCTTGATTACAGTTCTGGTTAGGCTCAGTAGTTGATCTTCTGTCCTTCTAACTGATTATGCACTTTTTCTCTGCTCTTCTCTAACTCGCACCACAAAATCTTTAATGCACAAGTGAAACTATGCATAAATCACTCAATCACCCTTCTGATATTCGCAACACGCATCAACACACCACCTACATACAGAAAATGATATAATTGAACATTTATATATATCTGCGACTAAGAATTTAATTGCAACCTGTCGGCTTCAATAAAACTTAAGAATATTTACAATTGTCGGCTCAAATCATGAATAATATTCAATGCGCACCCACAACGATCGGTCATAACTTAGCTCAGACCCAAATCAAGATGATTAAACACAAAAAAAATTGAGTAGACACTCCTCAAATACCCGCAACACTTAAAATCATTTGGGTTGGCCACAAAATACTGATGAACAAAAAGATATCCAACTGGACCTCCAAACTTGCATACAACTTGGTATGAGGCACTGAGAATTTCGGACAACACAAGAAATACATCAATTAACCTCCCATAAGATCCACAACTCAAAATAACAATAGAAAATTTGCATGAGAATCGAAGAACACAAAACTGTTGGATGCTTTGTTCTTCCTAACTATCCTCAATTTGTCTGCCGATGGAAGTAAATGATGATGCGCAGATCCAAACACTAACTAGGGTTTCCATTAATGACCACCAAAGTATATTTGCAGTGTCTCTTTCCAACAAGATATTCATCATTATCACAAGGCATATGGTCATCATAGAGTTATAAGATGATATAAGTATCTCTAACAAAATATGATAAAAAAATAATCAATTCAATGAAAGGTGGAATAGATAACACGTGGTAAAATAACATGTCAATAGAAACCACATTTGCATCTAAAGCATGGCAGGTCAAGATTATATTGAGGATGGATGTGTCATGTGTTGTGAATGATAATAACTATAACTTAGAAATTTTGACATTGGTTTCAATGGAGATAAGGAATTATAGCAAATAACCACAAATTTGCAATCCTATACTTGAACACCAATCCAAATTATTCAATATAAAACATACAACATGAATGAAATCAGATTCAATCAAATGATATATTTTACCTTCACGTTGTTGTCATGGATTACTTCCATTGTACTTTTTTGTAATGCTTTGCTCTCATATTTTAGTGTGCTTCTTTGCTTCTAGCTCAAAAGCATGTGGATGATCACAATGATGCAAAACTCCAAAGTTCATGGTTAGCCATCAATGTGTTGTGAAGGCTTGCTTTTATAAAAATGGTTGGTTTGGATGAATGATTCGGATTCAAAGATGAAAGATCAAGATCAATGGTTGACGTTTTTTTATAGGAAATAGATTGAAGAGTTAACTGGCATGATTGATTCAATCAAGGGAATTGATTGGTCAATCAATGGAATTGATTTATTAGTCAATTAATTTGATTGATTTAATCAATGGGATTGATTGATTAGTCAATAGATTTGATTGATTAATCAATAGAGTTGAATAATTAGTCAATGTATGAGAGGATAATAATTAATTATTGGAGGAACATGCAAGTGAGGTTTGAGATGAAATAGGTGAATTAAATAATTTAAACAATTATTTAATTTAAGAAGGGTGTTTGAATGTTAATTAAACAGTTAATGATAATTATTTAATTAAAATAGAAGAATAAGTGTAATTAGCAATGTAATTAAATAAAATTTATTTAATTAATCAAGAAGATTATTGATAATTCAGACATAATTAAATAATTAGGTTTATTTAATTAATCGAAAAGGGTGAATTAGAATGAATTAATTAAATAACACAAAGTAAATTAATAGTATAATATGGTATTTGATGATAATTAAATAATAAGGAATTATTTAATAATTAGGAAAAAGGGGTAAAAATTAGTAAAAAGGCGTTACTCGCAAACTAGGACAATTTTGGGTATCTACATTTTTCCCCTGTTTGATACAATGTGCTTTTATAGCATTGTGTGAAAGAAAATATAGAAAAAAACAAGTTTAAGAGGTGCCCCAGTATGCCCCGATGACAAGATAGGATAGTGCCCCCTTGGAAAAAATTGAATTTTTTTGAAAATTTTCAAAAAAATGGGAAATTGTTCTAATAGGCTAATTTGATAATGGGAAACGTGTTGGTAGCAAAAGATTTTAATTTTAAGACATTTAGGGTGTCCATTTTTGCGTTTTAAGGTCAAAGTTGATGCACCTAGTTATAAAGGAGAGCCCTCTTAGGTCAAAAATGTCTATAAATAGACCCTAGATGGTCCAAAATACTCATTTGTGCATTTTGTTTTTAGAAATTTTAGAGCTCTGAGTGGAGATTTTGTCACGAAGGCTTGGAGAGATGTCTCTTGTTCAATCGCTACACATAGAGGATATCAGGTTTGAACATTCCATCAGCCTGAGGGATCGGGCAATGTGATATGTAACCTTTCCATGAATTTTTTTCAATTTTTGCCAAATTTTAGGGGTCAAGAATGACCGAATAGATGTGGTGCAGTTTTTGCATCACAACTGTAATCGTGTTCGCTGCATCTATCGACAGGTGCACCGCAAGTGTTTGGTGTGCCACAAATGTTCTCCAAAGTTGCCATTGTTAGGCTGCTCGCAATCATTTCGTGCACCGCAACTGTAATGGTGCACCGCATATGTAGGATAAGAAACTTGCAAGTGTTCTCCTATGATGCATCTATTTGACAGTGTGTCACATGTGTTTAGCCTATACATAATTGAATTGTACACCACATTGGTAAGCCACATCTATTGAATGGTGTGACGCATCTAACTGTGAAAGATATTTTCTTATTTTTTCACAAAATTTTAAATGTGTAAAAAGTCTAATAGGCTTGTTTAAGCGTAATGATTGACGTAATGTGTTTTTCTTGTAAACACAGTTGAGATTTCCTTTGATTTATACATGAGAGAATCGTCCTTCTTCATTCAAGTTACGAGATCATCTGAATGATGAGGAGAGGGATGTTCTACATGCCTTGGGATTATATCATGTCACATCCATGCCCGCGATTCGGGCTAATGGAGGACTATTGACTGCCTTGGCTAAGAGGTGGTATTCTGAGACTAGATCATTTCACTTACCAACTAGAGAGGCCACTATTACTCTTGAGGATGTCTGGCTATTCTTTGTCTTCCCATTCATGGGGAGTGTGTCATATATGATCCTGATTATGGACTTGCCACTATTTAGATATGCTTTGATACAGATGATGTAGCCCTCTTAGGAGTGGAGGATTATGATATCCGTTGGGACACACTGGCGGGTAGATATGATCAGCTCATTTTCGTCATCTATAGTGTTATTGGAGGGGTTGTGATACCTGATCACTGAGGACATGGATTCCCTATCGTATGGGGCAAGATGCTTGTAGGTATGATGGAGCATGCTACAATATACGCTTGGAGTCCATGCATGCTTGTGATGCTATATTTTTAGTTGTACGATGTTACATACTGAGGAGCTCAATCCATCAGATGTGGTACCACCCTACTCATGGTGTGGTCATGGGAGCATAAAGCTATGTTTCAACCATTGGTGTAGAGAGACTTGCCACCAAGGTTGCCATATGTGTACACTTATGGAGGAGTAGTCACACAGACTTGTGTTGAGGATGTTGGTTAGTAGAGACATTCTATTGATATTCTTGATTATTTCATCTAGAGGCCTTACAGGGTTTGTGCACCATGGGAGGATGGCGTGGAGCATCTTCCATATTATAGATAGACTCATTATTTGATCGACCACACTACAAAAACTCAACATATTATTGATTTTTAGCTATCAAAGCAAGTTTTGACGTAGTTTGGAGAGAGACAGGGTGTTTGTGTTTCTTTTTGTCCTTTTAATGTTAATTAATTTTAATGTTGTGCTTTTAATTGCAAAACTGTAACAAACATATCTTTTCCACAGCAAAAAGAACCGTAACAGAAAAATTAAATTAGCAAAGGAAATGTCAAATACCCTGTAAGGTTGCCATATGTGTACACTTATGGAGGAGTAGTCACACAGACTTGTGTCGAGGATGTTGGTTACTAGAGACATTCTATTGATATTCTTGATTATTTCATCTAGAGGCCTTACAGGGTTTGTGCACCATGGGAGGATGGCGTGGAGCATCTTCCATATTATAGATAGACTCATTATTTGATCGACCACACTACAAAAACTCAACATATTATTGATTTTTAGCTATCAAAGCAAGTTTTGACGTAGTTTGGAGAGAGACAGGGTGTACCTTTCAGAGTTGTAGGGTTTGCATGATCGACTTGGGAGGTAGTTGTGTGGGGGGTGATGATCACCATACAGGTTAGTATCTAGTACTTTGACCAGTTACAACCAGTTGAGCAGTGTGCCCTGACAGAGTTAGCATATGTAGGCATGACAGTAGAGTACAATGCATGGTGGGACCAACGTAGGCCCACACCATTCACAAATTTGGATAGGCATGCTCCTGTAGAGGTCCTCGAGGCAGGCTGAGCGCTAGAGGTCCTCGAGGTAAGCTGAGGGATCATCCATTTCCAAATTTTTTGAAGGAATTGCATTTAAGTTTTGGATGGTCGCATGATGGTGTCGTGGGGGGTCCCTGGAATTGGCTGAAGCTACTTCAGCCGCTAGTAGCAGAGGATTGGGGTCATGTTTGTTCTTATGTATGGATGGATGCACATGATGTATGATTTATGCTTTATATGTATGCCATGATGTATGGATATTAATTTATGCTTATATGATCTATGTGTGTGATGACATTATATGTTTAAGACATGTTAGGCCATATTTGATATGATGCAATATGGATGATGATTCTAACATGTGATTTAAATTTATCTATCTTTTTTTATTTTCTTATGTCGTATGTATGACCTATATGCACATGAGATATGATGTTCTAACATGATTATGGATGCAAGATGATGTAGCTCATATATTTGTTTTTGCGTCATAGCATGCCACCGAGATGACTGTGATACTGATAGAGGAAATGTTAGTACGAAGAAATATTTAGTAAGGATTTGAAGAATAGTTAGTTGGACCATTTTTTCAAATCAAGATTGGTGTATTGATTGGACTAATTTAAAATTTCTTCTCCCAATCCCAAGGTCAAACCTCCAGAACTAAGGGAGAATTTAGAAGAATTTAAAATTCTTCTATTGTCACATCATCCCATAATGTGGGTAGATGAGACAAGACTCACCTTTTCCATCTCGTCTCCACATCACTCTCCCATTCCCACCTCACCTACCACATGTCCTCATGTGATGGCTTGTGAGGTCTCAACTCACCCTAACCATTGATCTCCTCCTCTTGGATGAATCCTATCCATCCATTTATTTAGAGGCCATTTCCCTAAATATGGTGATTTTTGCCTCATTTTTATCTATCACACACTTAGCAAACTTTGAGACTACCAAGCATTCAACCTCCATTATTGCAACACTTGTTAGCACTCATCTTGCATCCAATCCATCATCTAACCACACCATTGCATTCCTCATAGCATCACCATGATTTTGAGCTAGGTTGCATGCCATTTAGCCAACAAAGGAGTACAAAAAATTGACATCAAAGGGCCAACCAAAGGAGACAATTCAAGCAAGGTAAAAATTGATATTTCTTGTGTATTTTGTTTGAATTAAGCTAGGAAAATCTTGAGTGTTTTGTTTGTGTTTCTTTCCTTGCATTTCATTTAGTTGTTTTTTTGAAATAATCGATGCACAATGTCCCTATGAAGCTACAACCTTCAAGAGGACCTTTTCCAAGAAGAAATTCACCCACACATAAAGTGTTGCAACTTGAGCATGTAAATAAAGATTATCAGATTGATCTAGAATATGATTACAAATGTACATATGCCCTGATTAAATAGGAAAGAGTGAGATACAAGATGCATTAGGATGTTGCCATGTGTCTTGATCTAACAAAATGTGACATGTAAACCCTAACTAACTACCTAGTGAATGATGAACTGATTGAGATAAGTTCTAGATGATATTATAGAAGGAATATTATCTCCTAAATATATGGAAAGGCTAATGAACCCATTATTAATGATTTCCCAATAATACTTAATTAGTTAAATAAAAGACCTAAGTTAAACTTATTCTAGTGTAATTAAATAATTAATTACACTAACACCTCTCGTAAGTGCAACTTAGGGAAGAAATTATTATGCAATGATTATGAAATGGATGATAGGTCCCGACTACATGATGGCCATATTAGGTACCCATTTAAAAATATATGAAATGCAACTAATCTCCCACAAATTGAGCAAAGGGGAAAACCCTGTGGGAAGAAAAATCCTCTCTAAAAAGGAGATGAAATGTAGATAAGTGAGGAAGGATGGAGGAATCCATGATAACCCCCAAGTACACCATCTGTCACATGGATACAATACAATCAATAGCCCCCCCAGAATATGTGAACACCTGCAAAAATGGTAAGTGTTTGAAGACAAAACATGATCCAATGTCGAAAAACAACTTGTTTCCCTTTTGGAAGAAACAAAATCAAG
Organism: Sequoia sempervirens; assembly: GCA_007258455.2. NCBI lineage: Eukaryota > Viridiplantae > Streptophyta > Pinopsida > Cupressales > Cupressaceae > Sequoia > Sequoia sempervirens. The sequence goes on from VDFB02276576.1 coordinate 43,500, forward strand.
TGCAAATGCTTAGAAGCTTCCCATTTCAGAAAGGAATTGAAGGAAGGTAGGATGAATATGAATGATGATGTATCTAAAAACTACTCATGTGTCTCCCTTGCCACTAAAAATGAAGATTCCACACTCAAATCAGGTACATGTTGAATCAATGTAGAAAGTGACAAACTAGGACAATGCAAAAATTGATGTTGAACAAGATCCAAAGAATGCAATACAATGATCCTTCCATTGAAGGAAAATATGGAGACTAGATTTCCCCTCCTGAATGAAGTGTCCTCAAAACCATTGAAATAATTCTGAAGCAACAAAGGTATCCAAACCACATGTCTCCCACTAGGAAGAAGCAAATCCAATGGTAGATGCTAAAGAAACTCCAAATCCATAATGAAATGAGAGGGAAGAAGTCTCATATAGGAAATCTCCAAAGAGAAAATAAGTGCCTCCAATGTAATCTGAGGATCCCCAACCAAGGTCGAGACAAAGGAATGTGGAGACTCAATAAAACTCTCCAAAGTAGGATCTAAATAGAGGAGAGATATCCCCTCAAGAATGTCCTCCAAACTTGTAGAAGTAGCCAAGTCAGCAATACCTGAAACAAAGCCATCCTGTGATGTCAAGCCTGAAAATATGAATGTGTCCAAATGAATGATGGAAGCCTCAATCAATAACTCTAGACAAGGAATCACTGAATATGAAGGTATATTAATAGTATCTGATGGAGAAGAAACATCTATAGAACTCTTGACATCCTCATATGAATATTCAAGACATTCCAAATCTATAAGCTCTTGAATAGCAATATCATCATGGGGTACCTGATCTGAAGAATGAAATTCTGAATCATGATCATCAGGGAATGGTGGAGTGTTATAATCTCCATATAGCTCCCAATTCTTAGTCCAAAGGATATGAGGACAATCATAATGATAAATAGTTTTCAAAACATCATAATCAACTTGCATTACAATGATCTCGAAGATAATATATCTGCTATAACTCCAAGCAAATTCCTGAATACCTTGACTTGGATGGGGAACTATACCATACAAATGTGGGAATAATTCAAGTGATTGGAGATGATGTATGATCTCATCTCACCATTGTTTGTAGTTTCCCTTGTGCAACATAGTCAGAGAAGGATAATATGTAAACCCCATAATGTACTATCAAATTTTTCCAAAAATACAAAGACAAAGACCTTCAATATCATATAGAAACTTTGGAATAATAATATGCAACTAAAGAGATGCCACCCAAATCAAAAAATCCTTCTTCAAATTTTAGGATGTCAAAGTAATTGAAAAAATGCATCAAATTGGAAAAAACCAATGCAAGAGTACCTGGAGCTGAAACTGATTAAAAGAAAAGGAATAATGAAAAAAGCTCTAGAATACTTTCTTGATACTGTTGGAATCACTGAATTTTGATAAACGATTGAGAAGATGTAATCCTTTGAGTCTAGAATGGAGGGTTGAATTCAGGAAAAATAATGCAAAATGGATTGCACCACTAGAAAGTACACTGAAATACCTTTCCAACAATATCTCATTTGTTGAATTTTGACACCATGGTCAAAAGATATGGCGATTTGAAAAATATTCCCTATGAGGGCTTACAGGCTAATTAGGTGCAAAAAATAAGCACCTGGGCTTTTAAAAAAAAACCAGCACCCGGTCACTGATATGACTGTGGGGGTTGCTGGCAGTTTAAAAAAAATGTGCCACTTATAGGGAGGCAGTGAAGCGAAGGATGAGCGGTTGAACGGTAGTTCTTTTAGGTGGTGCCACCTCCTTTAGTGACCACCTTGGTCACCAATGTAATCGGGGCCTAGGGGATGGTGGAGTCAGAGAGGGCTAAGAAAATGCTGGCAGTGAAAGAAGTTGGAAACGATAGTAAAAGGTGGATGGTACGGGAGGATGACTTGGGCCCTGCAAAGGATGGGGTACCACCTGCAATGAAAGCTCCAACAGATGGTGTGTGGGTCCCTACAAAGGCCTACAAAAAATGCTAAATTGAAAGCTTCGTACACTGTCAAAGATCTTTGAAAATTGGACGATGTTTGATTTCAATGTTGCAAGTTGCAATTGAAATCAACAGTATATATATTGATTAAAAAATAAACCCATATGCCACAAAATTGAAGCCGACTTCACAATAAATCGACCACCAATTATTTAAATAGCTCATAGAACATATGAAGAAGCCGACCTTAATGAATATTATTCGAGGATAACAAATATTTTTCCCAAGACTTTAATAAAGTATGTCGACCGATAAAAAATATATGTGAATGAAAAAAATATTAAGCTCAATGATGATTATTAAAGCCGCAGAAAATAGAACCCTATGCCAACCGGGTATTTTATTGCCAGGTCGCTCTGAATTTTTTTAAATTTTTTTCCAAACACTATAGAAAAATAGCCCAATTTTTTTAAATAAAAAAGCCCACTGATCTAAAAAAAATTTCTATGGAGGACAACTGCAGGGAATGATTTTTTACAGCAGATTGTATGGATCGTACAATGAACTTGCAAACCCTAGAAAATACCTCTAATGGCGCTCGATGATATATCTCTGATTTTGACAAATAGGTAGGTGATCTATCGGTTTTGAGGCCTTCTGAGCGCAATGGTGAGGTTGGAGAGAGTCTTATCTACACCAAAAATCAACTTGGTTCCCGAGTAGAGCCAACTAGCCTGCAAAGCAAAACCTTCAAGCCTGCAAAATCTCACTATCCCAACTTCCTTGATCTTGGGATGAACTTTCAATGGAATGGATCTGATACCATGTTGAAATAATGGATGCACAATGTCCCTATGAAGTTGCAGCCTTCAAGATGACCTTTACCAAGAAGAAATTCATCCACATAGTAAGTGTTGTAACTTGAGCATGCAAATAGATATTATCAGATTGATCTAGAATATGATTACAAATGTACATATGCCCTGATTAAATAGGAAAGAGTGAGATACAAGATGCATTAGGATGTTGCCATGTGTCTTGATCTAACAACATGTGACAACATGTAAACCCTAACTACCTACCTAGGGAATGATGAACTGATTGAGATAAATTCTAGATGATATTCTAGAAGGAATCTTATCTCCTAAATATACGGAAAGGGTAATGACCCCATTATTAATGATTTCCTGATAATGCAACCTAGGACTTAATTAATTAAATAAAAGACCTAAGTTAAACTTATGCTAGTGTAATTAAATAATTAATTACATCAAAAAAATTGCATTTTTAGGACTAGAACACTTGCACATATTTCTAGCATGCCTGGTGGGACCCATGTCACGGGTTTACTTTCACTTTTTCTTGTTTTAAATTTTGCAAGTTTAGATTTTGAGTACATAGGTGAATCCACCTTGACGGGCGAACTCGCCTAACGTAGGGAAGAACTTGCTTCCGAAGAGGCAATTCTGAAATTGCCTATTATCCAAACATGTGAATTTGTAACCAGCAAACAAGAAGCACATTTTCAGAGGTGAAATCACCTTGACTTGTACAGATGGGTGAACTTACAAACAAAAAAGGTGGTCCTTACATTACAAAGGAAAACTCAAATACACATTTTCTTCTAAAGAGCGATATCACATCTGCCCATCCTCCAAAAAGACGATCTAGACATCCTTGAAAAGGAAAAATTTTCCTACCCAGGGGCGAACTTGAGGTAATCCAAAACTTAAAATTTTTCAATTTATGCTCTCATTCGATTTTGGATTTGGGTACTAATCAATTGACTTGTTTTTCGATGTTTGTGAGCTTTCACTAACATTTGTGCAACTTATCATTCATCCAAGTTCAGAGGTCAAACTACTAATTCGTTTGTTGTAGGACGATCGGTTGAAGACTCTTAGATTAGTTTGTGTGTGTCATTTTCCATACTAATCTAGGAACACTTCAATTTTGCTAAAGGTTCAATTAATCTTGTTGTGTTCGGAGTTTGCTATTGACATAAGATCTGCCCTCTTGCATCGTATAGTGAGTCTTGGGATCATAAATCATAGCAACCTCAAGTCCGGTTGAGCTCACCTAAGAGTACTAGTACGTGTATGCTCTCCCCTTGCACTATGTGTGAGCCTAGGGATCAAAAAATTCTACTATTTACTTCCCTTTAGGAGACCTGCTTGGGGATTTTATCACCCTAAGGGACAATCTCAACCACATGTATCGGTGGGGTATATAAAGGGGTGAGAGCCAAAATTGTACCCCAATCTAGTCGTGTTGTATTTGGTGAAGCACTGATACCAGGGTGATTCCTAGTTAGGTGTGAAGGGTTGGTCTGAGTTTCCAATACCTCGCTGGGGCTCCCGATCCATGCTTGTGATGGGTTGGTGTTCACAGTTGTGCCTCACACACCCTCCTGATGTATAAAGGACTCCCTAGAGAGCTTGTGTAGCCTAAATAAGACCTGTGTTTAGTCATCGCTTGGTGTAGTGTAGGGATTGCAGACGACGCCTCAAAATTACTCACCACATACTCCCTTAGGTTGAGATAGAAACCCTCATGGTGAACTACGACAGTTTCTGAGTGAGAGAGTGAAGGTGAGCTCGTGGCGTTTGTTGATGACCCTGTGCCACTAAATCTCTAGCTATTCGCCTTTGCGAGAAAGGGTGATCCAAAGAACCACCTTGGTATCACAAAGTATTAACCTTAGGCTATACCCCCAAGGTGGTGGGCCTACATCAAGTTTGTAAACCCTTTATCACTAATTTTAGGCTTGTGCTATTTGGCATGTCTTCTTATGATATACTAGTGCTAGTCATTAGTCTGAGTCGATCCTTTCCCATTGCTTGTTTTTTGCTATTCTTGTCCTTTGCCATAGTCCATTCCTTCCCTTAATGGAAAATTTTCTTCTTATAGAGGCGAATTTGTACTGTGGATAGGCGATCCTGCCTTGTAAAGGGAGAATCCATGTCAGAGTCCAGTCCAGTCATCCGATAGGTGAACTCTCTTTTGTCAGGGGCAGACTCACTGGTAGGGTCCCCTAGATAGGTGACCCTGCATCCGCTTATTCCTCAAATAGGTGATCCCATCCCCCACATAGACGAATCTATGTCTGAGTCTCCCAATCCTCCATCCATACATCCTGTAGAATAGGTGAACCTTCCCTCCATAGGGGAAATCCTATGTCAAGTCCGTACCATCCATGTCTGTACACCCAAATAAATAGGCGATCTTGCTCCCCCAATAGGTGTTTATGTGTCTTCTCCATACATCCAAAGTAAGGGGTGATCCTGAGACATATATAGGTGAACTTGTTTTCTCGAACTGTGATCTTGCACATGCTTTTCCGTACTGAATCATGTTTAGGCAAGTCCACTATTTATTTCAGTGATCTTGCAAATCCCGACTATATAGTCCAAGATTTAGGCGATCCCATTGACGATTTTGGCGATCTTGCATGTCCTGACTGTACTGTCCAAGATATAGGAAAAAACATGAACCTCGCACAGGTGAACCTACTATATGCAGAGGTGAACCTGCAAACCTTTAGATAGGCGATCTTGTGACCTAGAGGGGCGATCCTGCCTGATACAAAGGCATATACACCTTCCATAAAAAAACTAGAGAGTGAATCCTCTTGACCACTAAAATTCTGTTGTTTCCTAAGTCCATTCTTGTGATCAATTTTTTTTATCATCATCCATCTATCTATAATCATCATTTTAGTCCATCTACATTTGTCAAAGTCATCTAATCCTCAATTTAATCACATAGGTTCATCTTAGGTCATCCCTAGATACCATATCCATCATCGATCCATCAATCTGAGTCTCATAGACATTATTTTAGGGAGATTTTATCCATTTGGGTTAGGCAACTGACCCTAATCAGTATCATCTTCACTTAGGATTGTCATTTGTCCTGAGTCATTAATCCTTCATGGCCTCTTCAATCTACTTCCATCTCAAGGTAGATTTGTACCGTAATCACCTTTTTTTATCATCTGATCCAATCATCAACATCCCATATCATCTACTTGAACTCTTGAATCTAGTTCAGAGTTAATCATATAGATCCAATCCAATCAATCCACCCAATCAAATCCAATCAACAATCCATAATCATCCTATCAAACCTCCAATCAATTAATCAATCCATCATCCTAGTGATCCTTTAGTTAATCACCTTCTAGTACATCATCACTTAAGTGCATCTTAGGGCTTAGCATCATCTTATTCTTCTGGTCACTTGCATTTTCATGCCCGTTACTACCTAGTCATAGGAAAATAAACTTATGGAGCTACAACAGTCCCAAGGTGGTTAGCCTCAGTATCCTCTCCATCCACTAACGGTGGCTCTTCACACTCCAACACAAAAATTCACATACGCCCTACCCTTAAAGAAAGCATGGTCACCCAACCTGAGCTCACTATTGACGAATAGCTTAGTGATCCAAATAATGTTCAAATGATAGATTGTCTTCTCGTTGAGAATGGGGATAAAATCCTTGCCTCATTACTTATGAGGGGTATTAATCCATTGCTAGGATTTGACATGTCGTAGTATGTCAATTGTAGTAACAATTTTTTTTTCCTTTTTCTTGCTTGATTTGATAATTGACATTAAAACTAGACTAATGGTATCTTGGAGTGGTGTTGTAATATCTTGTACACATTCACATCATTCTAGGATCTTTATTTGACTAAATCATGCTTTATTTTGTCCTTTGCAAAAGTGTTGTGAAGTTTTGTGACACACTTTCACACTTTTCTAGGACTTTGTTTTTAATTAAGCCTTATGGGCACCTTTCTAAATAAAATTTCACATAATATGTACCTTGTTTAGGTGTTGTAAAGTCTTTTAAAGAAATTTGACATTTATCTAGGTGGTTCTAATTCATTGTGGTTAAGTGGAGTTATTAACCCCCCTTTTAGGCCTTAATTTTGACACCTCTCGAGGATCTCTCCCAACAATCATAAATTAAATATAAAATTATTTCATTGGGAAAAAATTGGTCTTGGTAAGCTGAACCAAGACCCATTTTCCCTTGATGACGAATGGATCCTCCCTTAATAGGACCCCCTTTTCTTAGTTGACTTGGAATGGATTTTTGGCCCTCTTTCAACTCCCTGAAGCTTGGTCCTAGAAACATAGCCAGGACCCATTCACCTTTGGTGGCAAATGGGTCCTCCCTTAATGAGACCCTAATTTTTGAATTTCATTCTAGCAGGAATTTAATTATCTTTCTTTCCAGATCTAGTGTTGGCCTTAGTTCTTTGAATTTTGGGGTTAATATCCTAATTTAGTATAAATAAGGGGTTAATTCAACTAGTTTCATCCTAAGCAATCCTAAGATTTTCAAGAGAGCATCCTAATACTTTACAAGAGCATTATAGGGAACTTCAAGAGAATTTTCAAGGCATTTCAAGATAGAATTCAAGAGTTTATTGCAACAATTCAAAAATCATATCATCATGGCAAGGTTCTAATTGCATCATTTCATGTTCATGCTTCATTATCTTATTTCATCATTTGGTTTAATTACCTACCAGGGGTTTGATTGAGGAAAATCCCCATTCACTAACAAATCAACAAGTTTGTCTATCCTTGAGTGTGTGATTGCAGATTCATAGGTTGAAGAGAAAGATTATCAAAGTTGTCAAAACTGTCAAAGTTGCAAAGTTGTCATTCAAGGTGTAAGATCGCAGAAAGAGCCCTACATAACTGAATACTACCTTCCAGAACTTGATAACAGGGATTTCAAGAGTGTAGACATCAAAGTACATGATCCTGAAATTAGTTTTCCGAAACCCTAAAAGGACCTATTCTCCCTTGAAGGCGAATGAGTCCTCCATAGATCAAAAATAACAAATTTCTAGCCAAGTGCACTCCTTTTTATGCTCTAAAATCATTCCTCATAATTGCTATAACAGTTAGGGTTGATTTTTGGTTGTTATTAACATCTTCTTTTTCATAATTTGAAGTGATGTGGGCTTGAAAAAATAAGTGATCCTTCTCATTTGCTTACATTTGGGAAGGATCCTATTTTCACCATATCATTTTTGGTGAACCTGATGTATTCAACATTGCACTTTTCTAAATTTTGGAGTCTTTCATTTCATTTCAAGTTAAACTCTTGCATTTAGATTTGTATTGAATTAGGATTTCTTCTCTTGCATTTAAATCTTCCATACCATATCATATAGGTTTTAGATTTGCATTGTTTTGTACTTCTTAAATATGAAAATTACAAAAAAAGCAGTCATTTTGCATCTCACTTAGATTTCATTCAATTGCATTTGAAAATCAAAACAAAATTGCATTTCAATCTAGGTCTTACATTTCATCATTTTATTGCATTTTTGTATTGAATTTCTAGAAAATCTGAAGCAACATTTTACTGTCTACAACCTAAAACTAAAAGATATGTATGAAAGCTTGCAAGCCATTAAAAAATAGTTTAAAAAGACCTTACCAAGATCCATTCGCCCTTGCAGGTGAATAAGTCCCTAACTAGGTCTGACCTAAAGCTTTTGGCATCTGAAAAGACATTAAAATTCAGTTTGAAATCCATAGAAAACTCCTAGAAAGAGCTAACTAGGACCCATTTGCCCTTATTGGTGAATGAGTCCCTGTTAGCCATAGATCTACAATTTCAGGACATTAAAATCTAATTTTTTATATTTGGTGCATTCATCTTGTTGTTTTAGTTTCCAGATTTTTTTTTTCATCAAATTCATTGCATTTAGCTTAAATTGCTCCATTTTAGTGCATTGTAAAAATTCAAAATCACATCAAAACATTTCATTTTTCAGTTTATTGAATTAATTAATCAATAAATTACAATGTTTAGGTTTGAAATATTTCTGAAAATGGAGAACTGTTTAGGCAATGTGTGGAAGTCTTTGTTCTCTTTGGTTGATGTTTCATATTTTGTTTTTGGAAATGACCCTAATGACATTGAAATCACTCATGCTCACACAACTCCTAATGCATATCCTCCTCGTGATGTTGACATCATTGGAGAAGATGATTCCAACATGAATGAATTCATCAATGATTGCCTTAACAACCTTTAGTCCAATGCATCCTTTTATCCTTCAATGAAGTAACCAACTCAACTTGAAATGTTTGATATTTTACATCTAGAAGCTAAGTCACAAGTTGAACCTAATTTCCCTACCATAGGTGAACCTAGTACCTCTAAATAAGCACACATTCAATCATCCTATGTCAACAAAGTGACCAACACATCAATCAACCTTGAAGAGACATATGGAAAAGGATTCATAATCTTACACAAACAAGGATGTGATACAACATGTGAACATACAAACATTCATCAAGTCCTAGAACAAATACCAACTGAAGAAACCAAAGGGTTAGGATATCAAGATCCCCCTCACAACATAAGACCTCCTAAAGAATACCTAAGGCTTCGTAGTGATGGTATGGTAATCTTAGATCCTCCTCCTGATATAAATGTCCTCCTTCCTAAAGAGAAATCCATACCTCCTAAGGATAAGGATAATAAAGACAAGGTCATCTCAGGACCTCCTGCCCTAATTTCATCTAGAGAAGTTGGTGAATCTAGCAAACACAATAGGTCTTACAAGTTAAAGAAACTAAAATTCCCTTGTCTGCCACCTGAAAGTGATTGTTCACCACCTGAAAGTGAAAGGAAAATACAACTGCTTCTAAACAAAGAACTCATAACCTTACCACCAATGAAAGACAAGCTCATACTATATCCTAAAGATGCAAATTTTCCACATTGTCAATAGCACATAACTCTTGGACATAGTACTGATGAGTGTCAGGAATTCAAATTAGTATTGAGAAACTTTCACTTCGACAAAAATGATTTCCATCGAGTGATTGCATAACACACCCTCTTGCTCCTTTCCATGTAATAATTGTAGAATCTTAAAACATTCTCGCTATTACATGTTTTACACTTATTGCAAATCATTTCTTTTCTAATGCAAGGATCTCATTTTCCTCACTCACCTCGGCTAATTCTTTCCTTGTACAAAGTGGGGGAAATAATTTGATATCCTCTTCCTAGTATTTCATTTGTCGTTGCCCTCTGGATAGGTTCTCGCCTTCCATTTATACCAATCAAGATTGGGAGGTGGATATCCTGCTTTAGGTTGACTCGCCTCTACCTTACTAGTCTTTTTCCTTTTCCTTTTTCTTTTTTCTTTGATTGCATGTGCATAATGTGATCCCCTGTGACGTTTCTTTTGATGTTCCTCTCTCTTTTTGTGCATTCTTCTATATGTATGTTCATTCTTCTCTATTTTGTAATCATTTTTCACTTGTCTTGTGTTTTCCTTTTGGGGATGACACAAGGCATCGAAACATTTATGTTTTTCCATGTTGACCCAAGACATTTTCTCTCTTTTTCATTTTTCTTGTGTTTTCCTTTTGGGGATGACACAAGGCATCAAAACATTCATGTTTCTTCCATGTTGACCCAAAAAGTTTTCTTTATTTTCACTTTCTTTGTGTCATTCTTCCAGTTCTATGTGTATTTGGGGAGTGATGACAGTTCCATGCTTTATGACAACATTGTAGCACAAACATACTGACCCCAAATCCATAGATCCCTTGTGTGTTTGTGGGGACAACCCTTCCTTCCTATTTCATGACGCAACTTGCTTCAGAAACATATGATTTGGCATAGGTTTTTTTGAGGAAAGCTCTCATGTCTTACGATCAAATCATTTGGTTACTTTAAAGCAATTGCTCACAATGATGGTGTAGCAACTACTTTAAAGTGGGGGCATACATTGATGACCTCTTTTGGAAAATTTCATGTTGTGATTTTCCTTTTTTTCTTGTGATGTGTCCTCTTCTTGGTGGTGTCATTGGGTTTGATGTCGTCCAAGAGTGTATGATCCGTTGTCATGGCATGATGTGAACAAGGAATCCCATGGGCGATCTGAAACCTTGATTTGTCCTCTCTTGGAGACATTAGGCACAATGTTCCCTAAGAGGAAGGCCGTTACATGAACAAAGTAAAATCCCCTTTTAGCAAAATTTTTACATGACATTCAAATTTTTTTTTTACAAAGAGCATTTTCATTATGGTGCCTTTTCGAAGTTGTCAGGAGGATGACTTTGGTATAGTATGAGAGGCTAATTCGATTCTCTCATTTGCCACCTCATTGGGATAAATCACCTAGTGGATAGACTGAGGTTCCACTACCCTAGAGTGAGCATACATATTTTAGGACAAACTCACCCCGCGGATGACCTGAAGTTTTGTGGCCCCATAGTGAGCAACATTTGTTATGGGGTGATCCCACAATAGTGGTTTTACAATTTTTGGCCAAGTGGACAACTGAAATATTTTTTTTAACTAAATCTTTACTTTAGGGCACTTATAGTGGCTAAATAGTGAGGAATTTGAAGATGATGCAAACTAGAGTTTCTGATATTTTTTCTATAGATTATAAATATATCTTTTTCAAAATTTTTGAAATCAAATTGCACTTCTTTTTCCATCTCCCTCGAAAACTAGTTTTTTTCAGAAAACAACATTTTAAAAAGTGGCTCACCATTATAAGCAGCATAATTTTTTTTCCATGAAGGATAAAATTCTAATTCTTTTGAATTTAGATTCATAACTCCTATATCTAGTGCTTCCACTTGGTTAGATAGTTTTTTATTGAATATTTTTTCTTTAATCAAGTTTTGAAGTCAAACTAATTATAATTTAGACAGTGACCGTATAACGCATCTTTTTTTGTATGTATCAAAATTCAATTTTTTTTTTTTTGTTGTTGGATCAAGAACTTCAATATGTGGTGCACTAATATTTTTTCAATTTTTTTGATAATCTTATTTTTCCACATGTGTAGAACAAAGAGCTTGATTTTGGTGAAAAACCTACATTCACAAGAAATAAAAATTAAATATAATAATAAAATTAAATTTATTTAAAATTATACTTTTGGGAAGCTTATAATAAGGACTACATACTTACAAAAGATAAATTTTAAATGAATTCATTTCATCCCCCAAAAGGTAAATCAAAAGTGTTTTTTTAACAGCATTGTGATAGGTGTAAAGGAGACTCTGTTATAGGTATGGTTTAAATTTAGAAAGGTTATATCTAAGGAGGTTTGATTTAAGGTAGTTTGATCAAACCCTTCTCAATTGGAATGATTTAAATGGAACTTTTAAAGGCTTAAATCATTATATTTTCTAAAAATATGTGATTTCAGCAAAAATCAGATCCTCCCAAAAATTGTAAACCAGCTTTATGAGATCACCCTATGGACAAACAACCAGTACCTCACATCGCATTGAATCAGTTGTGCTTGATACTTTGTTTTTGTTTTATTTTCTTAGCCTTTGATAGGGTATGATCATGTATCTTTTTTATTGTTGCATACTTAAGTGTCTTGGATGTCTAGTTTGAGTTTGGCATGGGGTCACCCTCTCACTAAAGTGGGGGGAAAATGTAGTAATGGAAAAAGTTGCCTTTTTCTTGCTTGATTTGATAATTGACATTAAAACTAGACTAATGGTGTCTTGGAGTGGTTTTGTAATGTCTTGTACAAATTCACATCATTCTAGGACCTTTATTTGACTAAATAATGCTTTAATTTATCCTTTGCAAAGGTGTTGTGAAGTGTTGTGACACACTTTCACACTTTTCTAGGACTTATTTGCTTAATTAAGCCTTATGGACCCCTTTCTAAATAAAAATGCACATAATATGTACATTGTTTAGGTGTTGTAAATTGTTTTAAAGAACTTTCACATTTATCTAGGTGGTCCTAATTCATTGTGGTTAAGTGGAGTTATTAACCCCCCTTTTAGGCCTTAATTTTGACACCTCCTGAGGATCTCTCCCAACAATCATAAATTAAATATCAAATTATTTCATTGGGAAAAATTTGGTCTTGGTAAGTTGAGCCAAGACCCATTTTCCCTTGATGATGAATGGGTCCTCCCTTAACATGACCCCCTTTTCTCAGTTGATCTGGAATGGGTTTTTGTCCCTCTTTCAACTCCTCAAAGCTTGGTCCTAGAAACTTAGCTAGGACCAATTCGCCTTTGGTGGCGAATGGGTCCTCCCATAATGAGACCCTAATTTTTTAATTTCATTCTAGTGGGAATTTAATTATCTTTCTTTTCAAATTTGGTGTCGGCATTAGTTCTTTGAATTTCGGGGTTAATCTCCTAATTTAGTATAAATAAGGGGTTAATTCACCTAGTTTCATCCTAAGCAATCCTAATATTTTCAAGAGAGCATCCTAATACTTTACAAGAGAATTATAGGGAACTTCAAGAGAATTTTCAAGGCATTTCAAGGAAAAATTCAAGAGTTTATTGCAACAATTCAAAGATCATATCATCATGGAAAGCTTCTAATTACATCTTTTAATGTTCATGCTTCATTATCTTATTTCATCATTTTGTTTAATTACTTACAAGGGGTTTGACTGAGGAAAACCCCCATTGAATAACAAATCAACAAGTTTTTTTATCCTTGAGTGTGTGATTGCAGATTTATAGGTTGAAGAGCATGATTATCAAAGTTGTCGAAATTGTCAAAGTTGCAAAGTTGTCATTCAAGGTGCAAGATCACGGAAATATCCCTACAAAATTGAATACTGCCTTCCAAAACTTGATAACAGGGATTTCAAGAGTGTGGACATCAAAGTACAGGATATTGAAATTAGTTTTCCAAAACCCTAAAAGGACCCATTCACCCTTGAAGGTGAATGAGTCCTCCATAGCTCAAAAACAAGTTTCTAGCTAGGTGCACTCCTTTTTATGCTCTAAAATAATTCCTCATTGTTGCTATAATAGTTAGGGTTGATTTTTATTTGTTATTAGAATATTATTTTTTATAATTTGAAGTGACGTGAGCTTGGAAAAATAAGTGATCCTTCTCATTTTCTTAGATTTGGAAACGATCCTATTTTCCAACATATCATCAATATCACACCCCCTCCATCACAAGATCCACAAAGTTCTCAGGTCAATCTAGGCTCATCAGTCCCACAAGTCCCTCAGGTTATCCCACAAGATACATGGTATCAACTTGGATTTGACAACAATGTGTGTTATTAGATCCTGAAAGCTCACGCTCCAATTACAGTTATGGGGGTGGTGCCTGATCCTAATAATTCCCAGGGTCCTAGTCCTATCAATACTCCTAGTTCTACCAATCCTCAAGTCCCTAGTCCCATCAATACACAAGGTATTAGCATCCCACAAGGTCCTACCCCAACACCATCTACACCACCTTATCCACTAAACCAACCAAGTCAGCCATCTGAGAATACTAGAGGTAATGCGTATAACCCTTTGGCTATTGTGCCTCCTCATATACCCCTTAACTGCATACATCCATTAAATTTACCACCACCTCCATTCAATCCCAGTCATGTTGGCCCACAACCATCATCTTGTCACGTACCTCCATCGCTATCTCAACATCAACCTCAGGGTGATCCACAACAACCACCTTATCAACAACCCCCACATCAACCTCAAGGCAACCCATCACAACCACCACATCAACCTCAGGGAAATCCATCACAATCTCCACACTAACCACAAATCACACCATAGTCACAACAACCCTCTCAACAAACCCAAAGTAACCTTGTGGTACAATATTCATACCAATCACAACCTCACCTGCATTACTTCTCACCTTGTTACCATCAAGCACCTCCCCACAACACTTATTATCAGTCGCCTCCTCCATGAGGTACTCCTATAAAGCAACCCACTACATCCAACCTCAACACCAATTATTATTACTATAATCCACAACAATCCCAACAACAACCATCTTACACTAATCCTTAGCAGCCACAACAAACACTTACCATCAACAGTCTAATCCACAACAACAACCCACATATGATTACCAATCTAATTTGTCCTACAATCAACAACCATCATCCTATCAACAGGGTGCCTCCTCCTCATATTACCAAGCCTCATCATCATATCAACAAACTTACACCAATCATCAACCCACATATGCCGAGCAATACTAGAAAATCCCTTCATATCCACCTCTGCCATCGTACGATCACTCTATTTCGCCTTCACTGCCACCATATCAACGATATGCCCCATACGATTTGTCCAATTTAGCAGGTCCTCCCCCATTAGCACCAATTAATAAGGAGTGGGAAGACATGAAAGTTGTTCTGAAAGACTTGCAGGTGGGTACATCAAAGAAATCCTTTAAGTTTGAGGACATTTGTCCTTACCTATTTTACTCATCCATTTCACTCCTCCCCTTCCCAAATTATTTTGAGATTTTGAAATTCGACAAGTATAAGGGGAAGGGTGATCCACAAAACAATTTGCAAGAGTTTTACATGCACTGTCAGGAGGTCTTGCATAATGACAATTACCTTCTTTAGTTATTCCCAAGAAGTTTTATAGTACAAGCTCTAGATTGGTTCATGGGTCTTCCACAAGGGTCAATCTCTAGCTTCACTGATTTTCTAGAGAAGTTCGTCACCACTTATCTTTCAATCTTGAGAAAGACATAGATACCCCAGATCTCCTAAAAGACAAACAACGTGATGGAGAAATATTTTCTAGCTACCTGCAAAGATGGCATGCGTTATCTATTCATCTTAAGTGCTCTCTTCCTAAAAAGGAGTTAGTTGGCATCTTTGTCACGAACTCCCATCCTAAGTTGGCTCATAATTTTTATCTTCATTGCATTACCACCTTTGCAAAGGTCATTGATAATTGTACCACAACTGAAAATGCCCTCATTGCCAAAGGGTTCATCAAAATCTTTAAAGAGGATAAAGACAAAATATGGGGACAAATTATGCTACTGGAATAGAAACAAAAATATTGTCAATGATGGTGTCACTAACACAAAGCATATCCAGGTAGCTAGCACTTCTCAAAGATTGCAAAATTCCTCTTTTCCACAATTAGTTAGCAATTTCATATCCATGCCACAAGGTGCACCCCGTCCTCCCCCACAGTCCAACCAAACCAATCAAGGGAATGCTAAACTATGATGTCCCCATCATAGGGGAAATATTTAAGCCTAGTATATTTATATTTTGAATAGATATAATATATACATATACATACATATATATATTTAGATATATTTAGATATATTAATAAGTAAATAAAATATGTTACACTAATTAAAGGTCAATGCAGCCGATCAAGTACAAGAAGATAATTTCAAATGGTTAGTCAATAATGAAAGGACACATCTCATTGATGAAGGGACACAAGGTTTGGATGGGTCTCTTGAAGTATCATGCCTATATCAAGTCAAACACAATGAGGAGAAGAGAATGAATGAATCAACAAAAGTAAAAGTTCAGAAGTTGATGATTAAGAAAGCAAAGAATAATTAGAAGAAGCATTAGGAGGATAAAACATCTACACTTAGAGTCGATTGCAATCAGAAAGAAGGCTAAGGGTGGGAGACTCGTTTCAAGGAGGAAGACATCACACAACACGTATAGACATCACATGCCAAACAGGGAAGATGACAGGCCCTCTGCAAAGCGAAGGCATCACAAAAGATGCAAGGCCTGGTTCTATCCATTGGGCTTAAGAAGATTATTCTCATCGACCACTGTAGACATTGCCAACAATAAATCCCAGCCGAAAGACTATAATCACGAACAACAAAAAGGAGGAAATTCAGATCTCATCACTATAATTATAGCATACAATCAGCAATTGAGATTCAATATAAAATCCCAGATCTGAGTCTCTTAACTAGAAATCTATCATTGAGAATATACAATTGAAATTCATTGATTTTATTGAGAAATTGGTGGTTTTAAGCAACATTGTCTTGATTAAATAAGGGAACATCATAGTGGTATCTGAGCATCGATCTTGCTAATGTGTAGGGAAGAAGTGAATGTGAACCTACCACAAAAAGAGAGCTATGGCTAATAAATTGGCTCAATAGCTTAGAACATTCATGGAGAAAACAAACAAAAAGTTTGAGAAAACTAATCAGTTGATCCTCTAGGACCTCCAAAGCATGAATAGCAACAACACCAATAAAATAACCATTCCAAGGAAGGAATTTCACTTGAACCATTCTAAAA
>VDFB02276578.1:0-22373 GCA_007258455.2 Sequoia sempervirens
AATGAGTGAGGATGAAACCATTGCTGCATATTTTTTAAGAGTTGAGGAAGTTGTGAATGCCAGGAAGGGTCTAGGTGAAGACATAGAAGAACATGATGTTGTTTCAAAGGTTATTAGGTCAGTTCTACCTAAATTTGAAACAAAAATTTCTACATTAGAAGAAAAGAAAAGTTTTTCAAAAATGACCTTACATCAACTTCAAGGAACTCTAACTGCATATGAAATGAGAATTAGCAATCAAGCTAGTTCTTCATCAAAAGAATCAGCCTTTAAGGTTGAAAAGAATGATGAGAGTGATTCAGATCTAACTGATGCTTTAGAAGCATTATTGGTTAAAAGAATGGCAAAGAAATATAAAAGCAAACCTAAATGCTTCAGCTGTGGTCAATTAGGACATTTTGCTGCTAGATGCCCAAATATTGAACTTGATGATTGTGATGAGAAATCTGAGAAGTTTTCTAGAAAGAAGCCTTGGAATCAGAATAAAAGGTTTAAGGATTTCAAAAAGAAATGAAGAAGGGGAAAAATTGTTTATGGCTGAAATAATACATACTCCTAAATTTGAATCAAATGAGCCTGAATCCTCATCTGATTTAGAAATAGAAGTAGATCTTGAAGAAGAACTTCTAAAATCCCTGCAAGAAATTAAAAGGTTAAAAAAATCAGGTGCAAATCATAAGACTGAAAATCAAAAACTTCAAGATGAGTTAATAAAAGCAAATTCAATTATAGAAAGTCAAAAAATTTTACTTGAAGAAAAGGATAAAAAACTGAATATCTTGCAATGTTCATCTGAAGAATCTACTAGTCAAAAAACAAAGTTGTTTTTCAATGGATATTGTTTCAACTGTAATATTTTTGGGCACAAAGCAATCTTTTGTAAAAATAGCACTAGTCAAGGCAAAAGAAAAATTATTAGGTGCTTCAAATGTTTTTACTATGGTCACTATGCAAATCAGTGTAAGTTAAATCTGAGACCTAAACAGATATGGAAACAAGTAAAGACAAATGAAAAATCCTTAATTGTTGAAACAGTCTTATTTGCTCAAAAATCTGCAACATGGGTGTTGGATAGTGGCTGTTCTCATCATATGACTGGATGCAAGAACAAATTCAAAACTTTAGAAAACTTTGATGGAGGATTTGTACGTTTTGGTGATAACTCAGGAGCTTATATAACAGGAAAAGGCTCAATAATCTTAAATAATGATACACCAATACATGATGTGTACTTTGTTGAAGGGTTGAAACATAACCTTTTAAGTGTCAGTCAGATATGTGATAATGGATATTCTATCTCTTTCAATGCAAAAGAATGTCATATTAAAAATGGGAAAGATAGAGTCATTGCCAGTGGGTTAAGAACAAATGGTAATCTGTATAATCTGATAGATTCAACTATTCAAGAAACATCATTGGTCAATACCTGCTTTATGAGTCAAGTGGAAGAAAATTGGCTATGGCACAAAAGACTGGGACATTTGAACTTTGATAATCTTGCTAGAATCAGCAAGAACAAAAAGGTCAGGGGACTACCACAAATAACTAAACCTGCATCTGTTTGTGAAGAGTGTATAAAAGGTAAGCAAACAAGAGTTTCTTTTAAAACAAAAGAATATATGTCAAATAGACCACTTGAACTAGTACATACTGATTTATGTGGTCCAACCAAAATAGCCTCTCTAAATGATGAAAGATATTTCATGCTGTTTGTAGATGATTATTCAAGAATGGTTTGGGTAACATTTCTGAAACATAAATCAGAAGCCTTTGAACGTTTCAAAATTTTCAGGAAGATGGTGGAAAGAGAAACTGATTTAAAACTGAAATGCTTAAGATCAGATAGAGGAGGAGAGTTTACTTCTCAAGAATTTATTGAGTATTGTGAAAAATGAGGTATAAAAAGACAATACTATACTGCTAGGACACCACAACAAAATGGGGTTGTAGAGAGAAAAAATAGAACTGTCAAGGAAATGGCCAGGACCATGTTAAATGAAGCAAAGCTGCCTGACAAGTTCTGGAAAGAAGCTGTTCATACAGCTGTCTATATTTTAAATAGAGCACAAATCAGAATTAGGACAGCTTATACACCATATGAATTATGGTATGGGAAAACAGCAAATGTTAAGAACTTTAAAATATTTGGTTGCAAATGTTTTATCAGAAAGAATGATGATTCTCTAGAAAACTTTAACTCAAGATCTGATGAAGGGATTTTTCTTGGGTACTCTACACATAGCAAAGCATATAAATGCTATAATAAAAGGCTGAACAAAATTGTAGAAGCTATAAATGTTATGTTTGATGAAACATCTGTATGCTGTAATGACAAAGAAGAATATGAAAGTTTATCTTTTCAAGAATCAGAAAGTTTTCATAATGAAAATTGTGAACAAGATAAAGTTGAAACTGATGATGAAGATGAACTTGCAGGAAAAATAGAATCAGAAAATTGTTCCAATTCTAAAATCACTAGTGATGGATCAAAGTTAAAAACATCTTCTAGAATAATAGCTAAGAGACATCCTGAGTCTCAAGTTATTGGAGATATTGATAAAGGAATTTTAACTAGAAGAAAAGCCAAAATAGGAGAACAAGTAAATATTGCTGAACAATTTTGTTTGATAGCAGATTTTGAACCAAAGAATGTAACTGAAGCCCTATCAAATCCTAGTTGGCAAAATGCTATGCTAGATGAAATAAATCAGATAGAGAAAAACAAGACTTGGGAACTTGTTCCCAGACCTGATGGTAAAAATGTTATTGGTGGAAAATGGATATTCCGCAATAAACTAAATGAGGAAGGTGTAGTGATCAGAAATAAAGCCAGATTTGTTTGCAAAGGATATGCACAACAAGAAGGAGTTGATTTTGGTGAAACCTTTGCACCAGTTGCAAGGATGGAATCAATCAGAATTTTCCTTGCATATGCCACTCATAAAAATTTCACTGTTTACCAAATGGATGTCAAAACTGCTTTCTTAAATGGGTATCTTGAGGAGGAAGTTTATATGGAACAGCCAGAAGGTTTCAAATCTTCTGACAAGCCTGATTATGTTCTTCGTCTCAAAAAGGCCTTATATGGTTTAAAACAAGCTCCTTGAGCTTGGTATTCCAAATTAGATAAACATCTAATTGCAAATGGATTCATTAAAGGAAATGTGGACAGCACTTTGTATACAAAAATGGACAATGAAAATTTATTGGCTGTTGAAATATATGTAGATGATATTATTTTTGGTTCTACTAATGGTCATTTAGCACAAACTTTTTCAGGAATCATGGAGTCAGAATTTGAAATGTCTATGTTAGGACCTTTGACATTTTTCTTGGGAATTCAAGTCTCTCAGCTTGAACATGGTTTGTTTATCTCTCAACTGAAATATGCTAAGGAGATGCTTAAAAGGTTTCAAATGGATACTTGTAATCCAGTTGGTACACCAATGGAAACTGGATGTAAGTTGGTGAAAATTGATGAATCTCCTCTTGTTGATCAAAGGGAGTATCGATCTATGATAGAGAGTCTTTTATATCTTACTGCTTCTAGACCAGATATAATGCACTCTGTATGTCAAGTTGCTAGATATCAAGCAGCTCCTCGTCAATCTCATCTCAATGCTGTTCACCGTATCTTTAAATATTTACAAGGTACTTTGGATTATGGTTTGTGGTATCCAAAAAATGATGATTTTACTCTCATTGGTTATACAGATGCTGATTGGGGTGGATGTAAAGATGATCAACGAAGTACTAGTGGTGCTGCATTTTTCTTAGGTGATCGGTTAGTTGCTTGGCACAGTAAAAAACAAGAATGTGTCACTATTTCTACTGCTGAGTCTGAAATTATTGCTGCAACAGCATGTTGTACTCAGTTAATTTGGATGTCTTATCAGCTTTCAGATTTGGGTATTCATGTTCAAAAACCTCTGAAAATTCTTTGTGACAATACCAGTGCTATTCAGATTTCTAAAAATCTTGTTATGCATTCTAGAACTAAGCATGTTGCCATCAAATTGCAGTTTATTCGCGAACATGTGTCATCAAATGAGGTCATTCTTATTCATGTACCTTCTAAATTACAAGTTGCTGATATTTTTACCAAAGCTCTACCTAGAGAATTGTTTGAACAGTTCAGAACTCGATTGGGAGTCTTCTCTCAATCCATGCTGGAATAAGTTTTTTACTTTTCATATTCTGTGTTAGGTTTCTGCTTCTTTCACAGAAAACATTCATGAAAAGCAGATGGTTAGATTTTTGATGCATAAATTTTGGGGGAGTAATCAATTTGATCATCATCACAGTTTTGATTTGGCACAGGTTTGATCATCACAGTTTTTTTTTGGCACAGGTTCATACAGGTTCAGTATTGGCACAGGTTCATACATGTTCATACAGTATTGGCATAGGTTCATACAGGTTCAGTTTTGATTTGATCTTTTGGCATAGCAGTTTTGGTTTGTTCAGGTTTGGTTCTTGTATTTGGATGCTCTTGGTTCATAGGTTAATCATGTTTTCATGGTAAATCAGCTTGGCATTTCAGTTCATTATCTTGTTTATAATCAACATGGTATTTCAGTTCATTTTATGAAATGGTGAAAATTTTTGCATCAAAAATGGGGGAGATTGTTAACTATTTAAATTATCTGTCATCCGTTCTATTGGCAAACACGTGGCAGATCCGTCATCTGTTTTGTTGGAAAAATATTTTACATGTGGCATGTTTGACGTGGCATGGAATATATGATGGAATTTGTTTAAAGCGAGAAAAATTGAAAAGGTTTCATAATGTTGTCGGCAGTTTTAATTGAGACCACCGTAAACTGACAAGTCTGGACGCATTATTGATTATTGTCAGTCCTTTCTCGCCAAGTATTGACTTTGCATGGCAGACTCCAAATTTTGATTAAAATTGGTTAAGGTTGTGGGTATCGGTTTAATCTGAGCAAAATGGTTCTTTGTTGCATGTTGAATTCATTCTGCAAACAGGAATTAATCTGATGGGCGAAACAGGAAAATTGTTTGGTAGATACAGGCAGGTTCATTGCTTGTTTTTTCTTTCAAATGAAGTTTCAGGTCTTTACATTTATCTTTCTCAGAAACGAATAAAAGTTTTCTTATATGTTCGTTTTGCTCATGTATGAGGATCTGGGGCGTATTAAAGAAGGAAGAAACTTCCTAAGGCCGGACAGAGTCTTGTGTTTCAGGTATGAGGTTTTTTGGGCAGAATCTTAAACTTCACAGGTATGAAGGTTTACATTTTTGTTCACTTCTAAAGAGGGTCTCAAACCCGAAATATGGCTATGCAGTCTTTAGAAGTTTGAATAATTTTTTTGGGGGTTTTTAACCCAGGGTATTATATACAGTTTTTCAAAAGGAAATGTGTAAATGTTTTCAGTCAGTTGCAAAGCATAATGCCGTTATGGAAACTGTCTTCAAGTATATCAAAATTGAAGCTTAATGATTACCAGTTTTCGTCTGAAACAATTCGTAATCTGAAACTGATTTCTCACAAAGCGTTTTAAGAGGAAGTTTGTTTAACAGATTCTAACTGGTTCAGTTAGAAACTTGTAACTGATATGTTTCGAAGTTCTTATATAACACTTGTAATCTTTTGATACATGTATGTGTGTGTGTAAAAACATATATATATATATATATATATATATATATATATATATATATATATATATATATATATATATATATATATATATATATATATATATATATATATATATATATGTATCTGAGGATAAGTGGGTCTGAAAGTTTTGATCATAAACTTGTGTACATGTACGAGTGATATATGCACATTTGTATATGTATATGAGTTGTGTTAAATTTCTGAGCAGTAGTGACTGCCGATTGTAAAGGGTTGGAATGAATAAAAGATACAGGTTCATGGAGTGGTTTTTCTCCCTATGACAAAATCATGAGATTTTGGAGGGTTTTCCACTCGGCACAAATTTGGTGTTTCTTCATGTTTGTGAGTTTCATTTCTTTATGCTTATGATGAATGCTTACACTTCTCCTGCATAAATTGTAAATATTCTGTTATACATTGCTTATTGCAAAAATTTGTAAGGAGTTTTCAAATAAAACAGTAAGGTTCTGATTCACCCCCCCCCCCCTCTCAGAACCTTGACACTTCCAACAGTACATAATCACAACATGATGATTTGTGTCTTGTTGCCACTATGGTACACCTCTCAATGCAATTAACAACCAAAAAAATTAGAAAGCGCCAACAACATAATAAAAAAATAATGGTGATAAAATTATGACATTAAAGGTATCAATAACTAGAATTGTAGTTTTTGGGGACTTGTGCATTTTGCCTCATGTTAAGATGATTACATTAATGATATTTTTCCTCATTTATGTTAATAATAATTAAAAGATGAGAGGACTCACCTAACACACAAACACCTTTAAATATTTGTCAATAGAGGAAAGATTGGTAGATATAATTCATTATTTTAGCTTTTCACTTATTTCCTATTGAAAGGAAGAATAAATCCCTTTTACATAAATATAGAGTAAATAAATAACATAAGCATTTAGAATATATTCTAGATTAAAAGAGTTAAGGATACAATAAATGTATTCAATGAAATGTTTTGAAATATTAAATAATAAAATAATGATGTTTAGGTGGAAATATTATGACTAATGACATAATATGATTTGTCAACTATGTAGGTATATCATTGATGATTAAACAAATGCTTTAAAAATTAGTAAATGTTCTAGTTGTCACCTTGGGTCACTTCTATGACTATGGAATCAATCCTTTCAATGCATATTTAAAATCTATCTCACAAAATTGATCTAGAACTTCATCTAATATCTACAAGCTTTTGGAATGCAACTTCATCCCTTCTTGATGTCCTTAGTTTTCCCTTGCTTAAAACTAAAGTTTGGTGTTTACCAGTTTACATTTGGGAAGGTAATTGCTTCCCAAATGTCAAACAATATAAAGATGTCAATTTAATCATCATATAATAGATCAAGGACAACACTCTAAACATACAAGATGCCCTAGATGTTTGTGCGATGCAGATTTTTGGATAAATGCTCCTTGATAATGCATGCAAATAATAATGACAATCTAAAAATGAGATCTAGCATGTAACTATTAGATCTAGATAACAATATTGAAATGATCTAAAATGAATTAGGGTTACCTTTTAAATACAACACTAAAGGTTAAATGAAATGCTTCCTTCCTTAGGTTGACACACAATAGTCACAAAGAGAGGTAAAGTGGATCCCAAACTTGAATTTAAATTTTAAAAATTAGGAGGTTATTTATGCAACTATAGATCTCACTAAAGATCGAAACAAATAAAACTCAAGATGCATACCCCTCTCAACTAAAACTGTATCATTTATAAGTTTATTATTACATAAAAATTATTCAAACTAAAATAAATTACAAAATATACAATTTTTTCACCATTACATCAATTAATAAAACTTTTAGATCATATAGGGGTTCATCCCATAGTGTGCTGGTTAAGTGGTGACATTATTGTGGTGGTCAGCAAAATTCAAGTCTTTGTTGGGCTATTTGCAGTCCCTTATTTGTGACCTCTCTCTTCATAATTCAATCTAAAAAAGTGTTTATGAATTTTAAAAAAATCATATAATGATTATTAAAATGAGATTAAAGAAATTAGATAAAACCCAACAAATAACTCATCAAATAAATAAAGTACTTGTTTGTGGGGTTCTCAACTCTTTCCATTTCAACCATTGAAATGGAAGCATTCTCTGCATTTCTGAAATAAAGTGACTCAAAAGTTGAAAGCCCGCCACTTAATATCCACTCTATATGTTTGATGGGTCACACTAAAAACACCCTACCTAAGGCATTTCCTCTCTGAAAGGGAACGAGCTAATTATTAAAATCGACGGTTGAGAATGTCTCGAGAGATGGCAGATAATGGAAAGAAACCCGACCGTTCGTTTTATTCTTCGTTGTACTCTACTCAATTTTTCTCCCTGCAAATATTTGTCATCATCAGAAAAGCTCATTTATGGTTTAATCATGTTTCCCGCATGGAATAATTCGAATTGATTCTCTTTAAAGACTCCCAAAAATTAGAAATTCTTTAACTCCCTCCTATGCGTTCCATGTTTCTTACAATCACTAATTATATCTTTGCCCACATATCAATTATATTTATTTCTTTTTAAAACAACAAAAAAAAAGACAATGATCTAATATGGAAAACCATTTTATTTAACTCCCTCCTTTTCCCTTTTGTTTTTAAAGCTATTTGGAATTTATGATTTTTGAAAATTGAATTAAATATAATGTTTTATTTTTTATAAAATTTATTTATACTAATATTTAAATATGTATTTGTTTGTTTGTTTGTTTGTTTTTTTTTTTTGATATAACAGATGTTCCGGCCACTTAGCAACCCTTACGTTGTTTGTTTAAATATTAAGATTATTAGAAGAAATGAATTATCACATAAAAATAACAAGAAATACAAATATTTATTTATTATGGATATAAGGTGTAGAAAGCATATCATATATACAAGAATATTAGTCATTGATATCATTTTCAAATTGACAAATGAATATATATATTTAATATTCATTTATATTTATTATTTAATTATATCTTTATTGTTTATATAAAAATTATATATTGTAATTTAATTATATTTATTATTGTATATTATATTTTATGTAATAAATATTAAAATATATATTGTATGTAAATTTTTAAATTAAATACTATTTAAATTAATTTAAAGAGATCTAACAACTTAATTATTTTCTAGAGAGATGAAGTGAGAAAGAGGGGTACGAAGAAAGAAATAGAAAGGAAGAGGAAGAGAGAGAATTTATGTATATTTATAATATACTTAAAATATAGATTATAGAATATATTTATTATTATATAGTATATTTTATATAATACTAATTACAAAATATAGTTTTAAAATTGTATCATATTACTATTAAATATTAATCTATATAATATATGCAGAGATCTATTTTATTTGTTTCTTTAAAAAAATTGAATTATTCAATTAAAGTAGAAACTTAACAATTTTTTGTATTCAATATAGTTGAAAAGGAAACAGTACAGTAATGAGAGCAGATTATACATTGTTTTGGGGCCACTGCTTTAGCCCATAATCAGACAACTGACATTTTTACAAAATATGAAATTGCATCATTAGAGCAGCACTATAAATGTATAGCATTACATAAACTTTCTACAATAATTAAATTGTGGCATAGATTTTTTTAAATAATTATTGTGTTGTTTTTTTTTTTTAAATAAATAAAATATTGTTAAATGTCTGTTGTTTTATGTTTTTATTTCACTCATTGTGCTAGTCTCCTATAGGCATCGTGTTACCATTGTAGGGTTACGCCTCTCAGCATAATAAAATCATAATATTTATATAAAATATTATATTTAACAAGTTTTTTAATTATCTTTATTTTATATACATCTATATTATGGTTGCATTTATTATTATATTAGATTCAATATAATATATAATATATAATTCGTCTAATAGCTTAAACTTTACATGGGTTGAGAGGGAGGGAGAGAAGGATGGAGGAGGAAGAATAAAGAAGGAAAGAGAAGGAGAGAGGGAGAGAGGGAGAGAGGGAGAGTAGAGCCAGAGTGAGAATGAGAGAGATGGGGAGAGAGAGAAGGGAGTGAGGGGTGAAGTGAGAGAGATAGAGAGAGAGTGTGTGAAAAGGGACATGGAGAGAGAGATTTGAATGATATTTATAGATATTTTGTTCTAATATTATATTATAAAATTTAATATTTAGATTATAAATATTATATATTATATATTTATATATTTATTACTAAAATATATTTACTTTATATAAATTATAAATATAAATATGTTATTATATGGTATATTTTATATAATATAAATTACTAAATATAGTTCTAAAATTACACTATAGTATAAAAGTGTATATTTATTTAAAATATTATATATATATCATTTATATATATGTTATATTCAATTATATATTTATGTTATATATAAAATCTATATTATAGTTATAATTATATATTATATTCAATATAATATAAATTATTAGATATAAATATAAGTGATAGAGACATGTTGCAAGGACTTCTCCATGAAGAAAATAGTTCTTTGCTCCAACTATCTTGCTAGGAAGCAACACCAAACTCCTTTTCTTTCTCCAAAAGCACAAGTCTTTGGTCCTTTGGATTTGGTTGAGAGGTAAAGAGAAAGAGATGGATAGAGAGAGAGATGTAGAGGGTTTTTGTTTACATTCCAAGGACGTTGCAACTTAGGAGACTATATTTTAAACATTAAATAATAAATAAAGTTAATGTAAGTGGATGAGCAGTAAATTTAAAGAAAGCACTTATCCATTGAGATATTCATCACATGGTTGTATGCAAAAAGGAAAAATAAATCACTAATTGACATTCCATAATTCTTCATCATACCCATTACTCACCAATATGTAATTGCTAGTTATTACTCTTGTAACCACTAAGATGTAATTTTTAATATGTGGAAGTTGAAGATCTGTGGGATGTTTTTGATGATAATGTTTCAAGGCTTACATATGCTACTCTAGCTACTCGATATGATGTTATGGACCATAAAGCAAGGGGTCTAATCAAAATATTCTTGGAAAAGTATGTTTTAATCAATATCCACGAAGAGTCCTCTACAAATAAACTATGGAAGAAATCTGATCAGATATATCAAGCCAAATATTTAGTGAACAATATTTTCTTTAGGAAGAAATTATATTCCTTAATATTGGAGGAGGGTGGATGAATTGCAAGTCCCACCTAGAAGCATTCAATATGTTAGTGGCTCAACTGACATCAATTAGTGTAAAATAGATGTGCAGGAGAGATGTCAGATCTTTCTTTGTTTTTTCTTGTTTTGTGGGATTCACTCATTATGGCTATTGGAAGTACTTCTATTGTCTTGAAAGTTGAATATGTTGTGGGTTCATTTCTTTCGAAAAAGATGGGGAGGAAGGTATCCATCAATGTCAAAGTGGCCAGGTAAATGTTCATGGAAGATCTAAGGAAAAAGGAAAGAAGAGCGAAAAGCATGATAAATCCAAGTTTAAGGGGAGATCTAAATCTCTTAGAAATTCCAAAGATATTTGTTGGAACTATGGTAAGCCTAGACACTTCTATAAGGAGTGCAAAGAAGAAACTCGACTCTAGTTCTTAGTCCAAGAAAGAAGATGGTGATGTGTTTATTATAGCTTTGGCCACTTGTGCAAGTAATAATGCATGGATAATTGACTTAGGTGCATCTTTCCATATGACCTCTAGTAGAGATTGGTTTTTTTCTAGTATGAAGAATTTGATGAAAGTAATGTATACTTGAGTGATGATTCTTATTTAAATATTGTTGGCCATGGTAAAGTTAGAACTAGGTTTCCTAATGGTAAAATAAAAGGGATTAATGGTGTGTTGCATATCCCAGGATTAGCACAAAATTTATTGTCTATTCAAGAAAGTTAATAAATACTAGTGTGCAAATAGTCTTTTCTGATGTAAGGTGCAATATGGTTAGAGGTGTTACTTGGTGATCGCTAGAGGTGTCAAATTTGACACATTGTATAAGCTTGATGCATATACTCTTGAGTATAATAGCACTTCTATGAAAAATAAGATTGTGGCTACTTTGTTGGAAAAGATGAGGTTTCATCTTCAATAGATGGTCATGGGTTCTTAGTACCCAAGGGTGCTCTTTCTTCTTAATCAAAATTACCATAGAGACAACTATGTTATAGCACCAAATACTTGGCTGGATATTGGAGAAAAGGATCTAAGGACCTTAAAAAATAAAAAACTTGTTGAAGGGTTGACTGATTACAATCTCAATTTTAATTTTTGTGAGCATTGTATGGGGGTTTCTAATGTGCATGACCTTTCTCCTTTCTTGAAATGGTATTAGAGCTTCTACCTCAACTATAAAGGACCAACTCACTCCTTGTGCAAGTGTATCTCCAGTAGCCAATTTGAGAAATTTAATCTCCCAATTTGCTTGTTGTTTCCTTATCATGTCATTTTGTCCCATTGTCAAGATTGTAAATAGGAACCAAGGATCGGAAAGGATAGGGGAGATCAACAACCAAACCTTAAAGCAAGGGTAAAATCCAAGCTCAATCATAATATCATTTAGAATTTCTCAAAGTACCCTCAACCATCATGGCTTTATCAAATATTGAAAACCAATCTTGATAACCTCCTTTAATTCCCCTACATTGAGGATACACTTATATATGATTTATTAAAATTAATTTTTAGTAAATTTCATCAACCTATATTTAATTACGTCGTGAGGCATTCTACATGGCAACAAGGAATCTCATGTCATGACAATGTACATAAAAACCTACCTTAAATTGATAGTCATTTACATGCCAAATGATTAATATTTTAAAATAAACATAATATTAACTATGCCATAATAAACATAACATAAATAATTCTATATTAAAATATATTATATTTATTATATTTGAATTAATTTTCATTGAATTGTTTATAATTGCTTACATATGTTGTATTATTTGTTTTATTACTATAGAAAAATAAAAAAGCTTTTGAAATAAAGGTTGAAGTAGATAATTTATTAAAATGAAAATGAAAATAAAAATAATTGTTGAATAAAATTATAAGTTACTTACAAAAGTAAAATAACTCTTCAAATAAAATTAAAAATAAAAATAAAGTAAACAATGCAGATAAAATAAAATATAGTTTTAAGTAAAACTAGTATAATAGTATATATATCTTAAATATTAATCTATATAATATAGTCGAAATATATCATTTTAGAGATCCATTTTATTTATTTCTTTAAAAAAATTGAATTATTCTGAAATTAAAGTAGAAACTTAACAATTTGAATAATGTTTTGGATAAGGATAAGAAAATGATGGTTGATTTTTTTAAATAAATATATCTAATATGTCTCTTTCTTTTTAATTTTCTTAAATAAATAAATATTATTAACTCTCTTTACTTTTTTGTTTTCTTTTGTTTTTGATAAGATAAACTATGGCCATAGATTTTTTTAAATAAATAAAATATTGTTAAATGTCTTAAATTTATCTATCTAAAAAAATGCTTTTGAGTTGTTTTGTTTATTTAAGAATTATTTTATTTCACTTTAAAATTATTTTACCGTGTCATTGTAGGGTTACGCCTCCAGCGTAATAAATATCTTAAATTCATCTATCTAAAAAACGCTTTTGAGTTGTTTGTAAATGTTTTGTTTGCAGCCAATCAAAATTCATAATTTTCTTTTTCATACATTATATTTTAATTTTGTTAAAGTTAAATTTTAACTTTTTAAATTTTGAAAATTATTTCTCTTCAATTTTATTGGCTAATTTTTTAGGGCATTTTTCTCCCACAAAACTATAGGGGAGAGGGGCCCATAATGGAGCAGGGTCCAATAGTGGGGATAGAAGTAGTCCTCAGTGGGTCCCATAGTGGAACACTTTAATATCCAATTGCAAAACACTTTTTATCCATAAAGTATGCAAAGTGACAAATCAGCACCAATAAAACATGACTTAGTGCACCGCTATGAGTCTCACTTTTTTTTTTGGGGTCTTTTTGGATACCTCAACAAAAAGCATGATGATGTGGCCCTAAAACGAAATATAGAAGCACATGAGTTGCCAAATAAACTGTTGTAGAGAATTGGGAGTGATTTGAAATTTCCACGTAGGATTTTGAGAAACGCGAAGTTAGGGTGCTCCACTATAGGCCCCTCTCCTAGGCTAATAAAAAAAATATTTAACTAATTGTTCAAAATTTTATTGGCTACGAAAATCACAACAATCTACAATAAACTAAAACAAATGACACGTTAAACAATATTACTATTTTTAAGCATTTTTTAAGGAAATTTTTTTGCCATGAAGATATTAACTTTTTATTTCACTCCTCTAACCATAAAAAAAAATACTTAACTAATTTTTCAAATATCATTGACTAAAAAAACCAAATTGAATATAACATTTTAATTTTATAAAAAATTTGACTTTTTTTGTGACAATTTATTGGCCACTAGTTAATGTTTGGTATGTTGAATGCAATGATTAAACATTATAATTTAATATTTTAAGCTTTATTAAGACAAAGCGGAATGCATTAAATCTTGGATGTGAAAATAATTCTCATAAAGATATAAGATTAATTGCATAAATTTTGGTTAGTTAAATGTTTTTCCTGCACCTTTGTTAGTTATATTTTTTCTTCGGCCTCATGCATATCAATATCCATACCAATACCAACTCAATTTATATATGATTTTAGGAGAGGTTTGATTTTAGGGAGAAAAACTAGAAGATTCTCCTTCAATTTCAAACAGTACATAAAAAAGTTAATGAAGGTAGTTTTTTTTTTTTTGCAAAACATGATAACCTAAATAAACTCACTTAATCTTCATTTGTGATTTGATGGCAGTTGTGTCAATGAACTTACTCAATCTTCATCTTTTTCAATTTTTTTCCTCCCATAATTTGTTATTTTCACTTTTTCGGTTTTCTTATGCATTGATGGGAGTTGGAGCAATGGCGTCCACTCAGGTACATGGTTGTTTTCAATTTTCCTTGGTATCTGTTAGATGGTGTCAGTTCTTGTATGTAAATTCCTGACAGTGTAATTCTATATGTCTATTTGTTGGAGAAGCCACCACATTTTCTAGATTGAAATGCGATGGCTTGCATTACAGGAACTCAACTTTTCCTTCAAGGATTACTTTAAGAGGTTGTTCAACTTCAAGAAGGACAAGGACGGCTACTGGAAATGGTTTGCTAGAAATCTTGCTTCTGGTGGTGCGGCTGGTTCATCATCTCTTCTTTTTGTTTATTCCTTGGACTATACTCGAACAGGGCTCGCTAATGATGCCAATGCTGCAAAGAAAGGAGGAGAGAGACAATTCAATGGGCTTATTGATGTCTACTGTAAAACTCTCAAAACAGATGGTATTTGTGTTCTTTACCGTGGATTCAACATATCATTGCTTCTGGTGGTGCGGCTGGTTCATCATCTCTTCTTTTTGTTTATTCCTTGGACTATGCTCGAACAAGGCTCGCTTGGGCAAGAGGAAAGGAAAATCACAAGTTTGAAGGGTTTATTTTGTATGAAGTAGAAATTCGTCTACCCTTTAATTAAGTATGAAACAAATTCAAATTTCTCCCATTTTGATTAGAGAAAAGATTATGTAACAAAATAAAAGGAAGAATAATAATTTATAATAATTTTTGTCATGAACAGATTAATTAATTTTTTCATTGTTGGTAGATAAATTTTGTAGGAAATAATCCCTCAATAAATAAATAATTATCAAAACTTCAAAATAAATGCCATCAATTTTCTTTTTTTGATCCATACACTACATAAAATAAGTTTGGTTTGCGTACTTAAAATGTTTAACATTTAATTTTTAATTACAATTTATGCTATAATTATATAATATAAGTTTGGATTTTTGAAGATTATGTTTTATATAGTTCAAATGTTTACATAAAATAATTTAATTTTTATAAATAAATTTATAAAATAATTTTATTTTTTAATATTTCATTTTTTTAATATCAACATATTAGTTAAAATGTTTAAAATAAAAAATATATTTTCATATCATTATAGGTTGGATTTTGAAGATTATTTTTTACATAATTAAAATGTTTAAAATAAAATAAAATAATTTTTTAATATTTATTTTTTTATAAATTTATAGAATATTTTTTGAAAATATATATTTTTAATTTAAATGTTTTAAAGATTTTACAAAGTTCAAAATAAAAAATATATATTTCAATTCATACTGTTAATTATATAATATTAGTTGGATTGCATATTTGAAAATAAAAAGTATAAATTAAAGACTTGCAAATCACTAATATATATTTTCATAGATATATAAATAAATATAAATTAAAGTAAATATGAATGATCTATTAAAATGCTCTTTTTATCAAAATACCACTCAATATAAATAAGTACCATAAGTGTGTTTGAAATAAGTACTATGACATTAAGTCACTATTTAAAAATAAAAATTTAATCTTGCTAGATGTGCCTTAAATTTCTTAAAACAATTTGTAAAACATCATTCCTGTTTAGGATTTCTTATAATCATAATATTTATAGTTTTTTGGTTGGCCTTGGACTCATTTTAATCTTGTTAGATATGCTTTTGAAAATTACTAAAAAAAACTGCTAAACATTATTGCTAAAACTTAGCAAACACAACAAATTAAAACAAAACTATTCTAAAACTTTTTATGTTCTTAGGAGTTTTATTTTAGAATTATTTTATTTTATTTTAAATTATTTAAGAATCATTTTATTTTATGTATATTGTGAATAGTTATTTTTTATGATTTTTTTTATTTTACATGAGTTATTTTATTTACTTTAAGAATTATTTTATTTTACTTTAAAATTATTTAAGAATTATTTTATTTTATTTCCATTGTCTACTTTATTTTATTCGAGCAACAAATTTTATTTACTTAAGAGTTACTTTATTTACATAAGAGTTTTTTGTCTAAATTAATATAAAAATTGTTCCCATGAACTACATAAGGAGCTTTGAAACACTTGGATTCTAGTAACCAACTAGTTCATTGGATCTATTCCTAAAAATATAATATTTCTTTTAAATATTCAAAGATACAACTAAACCCTCCTTAGGAGTAGTCACACAACCCAAAAATCGCAAGCCATGTGCAATACAAAATAAAAACTCAAAATAGTAATAATTATACCATTTTATTAATGATGTCATTCTCTTGTAATTGTGTATACACATGCTTGAAAACCTAAATACCTCACAAACCTATTGGTTTAGACTATCTATCCATATGAGAGGGAGGGAAAATTACCTCAACGCTCCTTACAAAAGTGTCAAGTTATTGTTTTGTTAACACCATGCACATGGAGGGGGATTAATTTCCTAGGCCCCCATCATTCCCAAAACTATTAACACAATTTTTGCATGTCTTATTATTAACATGTAGAGGGATATCTTCAATGTCATCCTCTAACATCTCACAAAAACAGATTGGTATATTAAAATCATTAACATAAAGTTTTGTCTTAAGTTTGTTGGCTAACTTCATAATGGTTCAATGCAATTGACAAATGTTGTCATATAGTCCATTAAAGTGGTTCAATTGATAGTTGAAAAATGCCTTGATTTGATGTTCCACTTGAGCAATATCCTTGTGTAGCAAATATGTGCTCATGACCATCAATACCATCTTTGCACTACTTAAGGATTATTTGTGTAGTGTCAAATACATTATGATTACCCAACACTTGATTTAGGTCTAAAAGGATTGGACATCACCTCCTTGATTCCTACACATGGAGAGGCATTTGCCTCCTTTTCCATCTTCCAAAGATGGATCACCCACAACCTCAATTTAGGATTGACTATCTCCCCTTCTAGATAGTCTATGAAACTCCCTAACATATCTTTCCCTCCTAGTTGATCCTTTCTCCTTCGATCATCAACAATAGAGCTATCACATTTCTTTGCCTCTTTCTACTTCTCCTTGTTACTACCATAGGAAGAAGCTATCTTTCCCCTCTACATCCTTCCACATCTAAAACTTGCAACAACAACCATAAACCAAAGTGTGGGAGCTAAATATTTCCAAACCCTTCATTATGCTGCATTAAACATCTTCTCTCACATTTTGAATGATTACATTGTTTAACCTTTGTTGTATATATTCCCATCTCAATTAATAATCACTTCATGTCTTTCTAAACCATCATTTGTTCACCTTCTTGCACTTCATTTGCCCTCACACGTGCCTCTTGTCATTTCTCTCTACCCATTTTTAATCCAAGTCTCTTATTAGAACATTTACTTCAAATTTATTTTATTACATTGAGAGGCATAACCCTACAATGACAACACTATAGGAGCTCAACAAAACTATGCAAACAAAAACAAAAAACCTAAAAAATAAAAAAGTCAACATTTCAAAGTTTGAAATGATTAGTTTTGATTTTTTTAAATAACTATATTAGATGCACAATGGCCTTTTACATAGGCCACAAGCCTATATAATGGGGTGTGGTTCATTACATAGGTTGTGAGCCTATGTAATGGGCCACAACCATTACACAGGCTATGTGTAAAAGGGCCATAAGCCCTTAAATTATTATTTTTTAACTTTTACTTTTTTAATCTTTTTGGCTGAACTGGTCGCTCTCTGGAGTTTTCTGTATTTACTGTGATATCCTTATATTTAATACAAAAAAAAAATTTATTTACTAAATAAGAATTAGTAATATAAAATTTATTAAATATGTAATTTATTTAAAAGTTAGTAATTAAATTAATATTATAATATCTAGCAAACAAAATCAAATTAATTATAATAATAAAAGAATAATAATATTTTACTAATTATTTTAATACAAACTTATTAATATAAAAATAATAAGAATAATGTTATAATAATATTACTATAATATTTCTAATATTAATAATATAAACAATATAAATATATTAATTAAAATATATTAAGAATTTTTCATATATAAAATAATACTACTATTAATAATAATATAATATTACTATTTAATAATTTAGTATATATATAATTTCTAATATATCAAAATCTACAATGTATATCAATTATTTTAATGTTTTTGTATATAAATAAAAATGATTTATTTAGTCAAAATAGAAAAGGGTTAGGGTTAGGGATAAGGTTATGATTACACTAGGGGTTAGGGTTAGGATTGCGGCTAGGGTTAGTGGTAAGGTTAAGGTTAGGGTTGGATTAGAATTTTAATCAATGTTAGTGTTATCTATTGAAATTGCACCCTTATCAAGTTGCAGAACTTGATACTTCAAAGAAACATGGAAACTTTTCCAGGTTGTGGGTCACCTAAAAATGGAAAAGAACCTTCGAAGAAGGCCAGCTTCCTTTGTGTTATCACCTAACTACTGATCTTTGTAAGGAAAAGGAAGAAGGAGTGCATGAAAATGAAAACTAAACCCTATGGTGATACACCTGAATTACTTAGACTTGGAAAACTCAGGTCTCATACACTTGTACACAATGACTAAAAACAACTTGCACAACCTGTTTCTATGTGCTTTGCATAAGTGTTTTATAAAAAGGCCTTATTGCTTGAGCTTTTAGGAGGAAAAGACTTCATAGCTAAAAGCACCTTGCAATTTTTGACACAGATTATAACCTGCAAACATCACACTTCTCTGCAAAAAGGTACTAAAGCCATGAGACAGAATTAAGGGAAACGAATACTATCTCACAATAACTGAATCAATCATGTGAAAATACACAATATTGTAGTAACAAGAAGACAAAAATACTCCATTCAGTGACATGCCCAAGGTTTGTACTGTATTCCATGTCTAAGTAAGTTACAAAACTTTGCAAAATTCTGCCAAAGGATCCAAAAGTCACTAAGTGCAGAAAAATTCCAATCAAGAGCTCCTTACAAAGAGGCAAAAAAGCCATATATACAACAACAACAAAAATCAAAGTGTCGGCCTCCTACCCTAGGGTTTACAAAAAATGAGTCGGTTCCTGAACACGTCGGCCCCTCAGATCTTTTGGAATGAAGTTAATGCTGCATTAAATGTGTATCCCTCTGTGTCCATGTCGGTGAAGGATCGCTCCAGGGATGGCCTTTTAGATCTTTTGCAACCATCGCATTAACTTCTGGCCCCCGTGTCCGACCTCGAGACTTCTTTGAAGAGCTGCCTTGAATGTCCTAAAGCACTAGTCATTAATGTCGATCCACTTTTGCCAACCGACATCCCAGTTGTCCTTGCGGTCTCTTCCTTTTTGCTCTCCTTTCTCTAGATCCTTCTACAAGTTGGCCCCCTTAAGAGATAACATCTGACTTTCATGTTAGATCTGAATGCCATTGTTCACTGAGCCGATCATCATGTTTGATCACAGAGTAGATCCATCCCGCATACAGTCTGTTGATCTTCTTCACACCGGTCAAACTGCCACGGTTTGCCTTCAACCTCCTCTGATTGGTTGAACAAACACCACGTAGGATCTTCAGGCGGTCAAAAGTTCTTCAAACATAATCGCATGTCGGTGAGACACTAGTTGTGTCTCCCCAATGCGATTATACTTCACAGTAGTAATCGGCATAGCTTAGAACTGTCGGCAAGACTTCACATCGAGCTGCAAGAGTTATATTGATATCCCAAAACCATCGGCAAGACTATCACTGTCGGCCAGACATCATAGCGATCAAAAATCGTTCGACCAGACTACCACCTTCGGCAAGAGGTCTCGCCGAAGTCCACAGTAGACCCATCACTATCGGCAAGACCATTACTTGTCGGCAAGACCTCATAGCGATCCCCCAAGAGTTATACCATTGTGCTCTTCCGTCGGCGAGACATCCGCATTTGGCAGGACATTATAGCGAGAGCACCCTCTATCGCGAGACCACCGGTCATCGGCAAGACATCATACTGAACTCATTCCATTCTCCCCGAGCTCAAACCCTTTCGGCGAGACTTCCTCTGGTTGGCGAGACATCACACCGATCCCTTCATCTTTCGGCGAGACCACTAGCGGTCGGCAAGACATCTCCCTGAGCTCAACTTCTTCAACGGGACTTCCTCTAGTCAGCAAGAGATTCGTTTGTCGGCCAGAGGTCACACCGAGCGCAAAACATTACACCGAGACCATTTCGTTTCGACGAGACCTCACCCCGTCGGTGAGACATTACAGCAAAAGCACCCTCTGTCGGCGAGACCACCGGTCATTGGCAAGACATCACGCCAAAGCCACAGCCTTTCCCTGAGTGCAACTTCTTTCGGTGAGACTTCCACCGGTCGGCAAGACATTACACCGATGCTAACTCCTTGTGAACAACTGTCGGCGAGAGCTCTTCGGTCGGAGAGAGATAGAAAACTTCATGGCGACGAAAATGTCTCAACGTCTTGAGGATTTCAAATGAATATAACACACTGCTAGTCGGCAAGACATTCAGTTGGTCTCAGTGACTTCTTCTTTGAGGAGTTTTATGCCATATCCGACTGAGGCATACTTTCCAATAGAATTCCTTGTGAAATAGCATCAGATGAAGACCTTCCCAATGAAAACCGAACACCTACACACTGGGCTCAACCCTTATGGGAGCCACATTTAATCCACGTGCTGAATTTAAAACATAATTTTCCCCTGATTGAGCCCGCAGGTGAAAATCGGGTAACAGTTAGCATTTAGAGTTAGAAATAGGATTAGGGTCTTGAGAAATAGGGTTAGGGTTATAGTTAAGGCTACCTATGCATATAAAAAAATAGGGTTATGGTTATATTAGAGGTACAAATTTTTTTAGTTAAGGTTAGTGTTTATATAGGGTTAGGGTTTGGGTTAAATAAGGTTTAGGAAAAGGGTTAGGGATATGTTTCATTTTCAACTACGGTTAGTGTTCTAGAAAAATGCTTGGGATAGGGTTACAAAGATGGTTGGGGTTAGAATTAGGATTATGTTTGTGATTAGGTTTAGGTCTAGGGCTAGGATTAGGGTTAGGATTAATGTTCCAATTAAGGTTAGAGATAAGGTTAAAGTCAATGTTGGGGTTAGGGTTAGGGTTAGTATTAGCGTTCAGGTTAGGTTAGGGTTAGAGTTAGGAATAGAGTTAGGAATATGGTTAAGATTAGGGTTAGGGTTGGGATTAAAGTTGGGATTAGTATTAGGGTTAGGGTTAGGTTAGTGTTATAATTATGATTAGGGTTAGAGTTACAATTTTGGTTTAGGGTCTAGGTTAGGTTTAAACTTAGGGTTAAGGGCTAATAAGGTTAGAAATAGGGTTATGGTTGAAAAATATTTAGGGTTAGAGTTGAATTAGTTAAAAGGAAAACCTGGCTACCGATATGTTTAATGCTTGACTAAGATTAGGGTTGTATAAAAATGCTTCAAGTAGGGTTATGAAAATGATTGGGGTTAGGATTAGGATCATGGTTATGTTTAGGTTTAGGGTTATGGTTATAATTATAAGAAATAGGTTACGATTAGGGTTAGAATTAGGGTCGGGGTTAGGGTTAGTGATAAGGTTATGATTATGGTAGGGGTTAAGGTTAGTATTAGGATAACAATTAGGGTTAGGTTAGAGTTTGGATTAGGGTTAGGAATATGGTTAGGGTTAGAGTTAGGTTTAGGTTTAGGGTTAGGGTTGTGAGAAATAGGGTTAGGCTTAGGGTTTTGAGAAATAGGGTTAGGCTTAGGGTTTTGAGAAATAGGGTTAGGGTTACATTTTGGATTAAGCTTGGGGTAAGGAATATCGTAACCCTAACCTAAAC